>ML428198.1:0-105638 GCA_005239525.1 Nicotiana knightiana
CCTATATTACTTGTCGACCACGTACACTTGCGTGTGCATTGGGAAATCAACCAACAGTCATCAAGCCATATACAGTTCTGAGTGCACGTGTATCCAAGAGTGGGAGCATATTATGTATTTTATACAGTTTACGCATTGGCATGTACTAGAAAATGTATTATAAATATCCTGAACTGTCGAAGTTGCATTCATCATATTACTTGAACTGGTTTTATTATACTGCAAGCATGTGTACATTGTTGCTTAAAGGATTCCGTTGTGAACGTGGAGGTTTGGTCCGTCACTACCTCTTAGCCTACAGTTTGGGCTTGTTATTTTTTGAGTTGGTGTACTCACGTTACCCCCTGCACCTTGTGTGTAGATTCTGGTACATCGGGACCCGGTAACGGTTGCTAATCTGCTGATAGAGTTTCATTTGGAGTCTTCGAGGTAGCAGCTGGCGATCACAGCCTCGTTTTATCCTTCTTTATCTTCCTGCCATACTTTATTATTTCTGGCAGTGTTGTCCACTGTTGTATTTCGACATTTGCAGTAGTAATGGCTCATGACTTGGTGACACCAGTGTTGGGATTTATTTTAATTGTGTCTTAATGATTTTAAACTTTTAAATATGTTATAAATGAGACTTTTACTGCAAATATAGTGAGATTTCTGAAAGAAACTTTAAATTAAATAAAGTGGGTGGCTTGCCTTATTTCACGATAGGCGCCATCACGACTGGGCATTTTGGGGTTGTGACAAGTTGGTATCAGAACTCTAGGTTATATTGGTCTCACCAGTCATGAGCAGGTTTAGTAGAGTCTTATGGATTGGTACGGAGACGTCTGTACTTACCTTCGAGAGGCTGCAGAATCCTTAGGAAAAATCTCACATTCTTGAATCCTGTCGTGCGATTCTATTGATTCTAGAAACTAAACTTCTGTTGTTTCATTCTCTCACAGATGGTGAGGACACACGCTACCGATCAGGGTGACCAGACACCAGTTGGGCCCGTGAGAGGCTGAGTCATTATAGAGGGAGGTTTGCGGCCCGCGCAGTTGCCGGGCAGTACCTGTGGACCTTCAATTATTCCATATCAGGTCCCAGCCACTGATGTTCCGGTGGGACCGGCTCAGGCACCGACAATGCCTATTGTTATTCCGGGTCTTCAGGAGACCTTAGCTCAGATTTTGACCGTGTGCACCGTTCTTGCATAGGCGATCGATGTTTCTAGTTCAGCAGATACTTCTCAGACTAGGGGAGACACTCGGACTCCCGTCGCCTGTACACCTGAGCAGGTTGTTCAGGGACTTCAGACACCGAGGGAAACTCCAGCCCAAGCGGTTGTGCCTGTTCAGGATTTGTGATTCCCGTCATGCCAGATGAGGAGGAGCGCAGGTTGGAGAGGTTTGGTAGACTTCAGCCTCCGGCTTTTAGTGGTGCTAAGGGCGAGGATGCCCAGGATTTCTTGGACAAGTGTTAGAGGATTCTTCATACAACAGGGATATTGGAGACTAGTGGGGTCTCGTTTACTACTTTCCAATTCTCGGGAGCTGTCTTTACTTGGTGGGAGGCTTATGAGAGGCATAGGCCTGTTGGTGCAGCGCCCCTTACCTGGCAGTAATTTTCCAGTCTCTTCCTAGAGAAGTATGTACCGCAGTCCTGCAAAGACGAGCTGCAGGCAGTTTGAGCAGTTGCGTCAGGTTTATATTATTGTGACGCAGTATGAGGATAGATTTTCAGATCTTGCCCGTCATGCTATTTGGTTGGTCTCTACAGAAAGAGACAAGATCAGGAGGTTCGTGGATGGCCTCATATATCAACTTCGTATTCTTATGACTAGAGAGAGGGTATCGGGTGCTAATTTTGAGCAGGTTGTTGATATTGCCCGAGAGTTTGAGCCAGTTTATCGCTAGGAGCGGGATGAGAGAGAGGCTAAGAGTCCTCGAGGATCTGGTAGTTTTGGTGGTGTTCCTTCAGGAGGGCAGTTTCAGCACAGCAGAGGACGTCCATTCAGGCAGGCTTAGCCAGGTTGCGCAGGTTATCGTGGTGGATAAGCTGGCCGTGATCCTCACAGTTCACATCAGGGGCACCCATCATTCAATGCTCTACTAGCTCAGAGTTCCTCTTGTGCACCATCGATTCAGGGTTCATCTATGCCTGGTTCTTCTAGTGGTTATCCTGGTGCTAGAGGTTCCTTTCAGTCCCTAGTGCCATTATCCGAGAGGGGTTGCTTCGAGTGTGGAGATGCAGGTCATATCAAGAGGTTTTGTCCCCATCTTATGGCAGGTACTTATCAGCAGAGGAGCCAGCCCGCGGCTTCAGTACCAGTTACTGCACCACTAGCCGAGGCAGCTAGGGGTGGGGGTCAGATAGCTAGGGGTCACCCTAGAGGGGGAGGTCGATCTGGTGGTGATCAGACCTGCTTCTATGCACTTTCATCCAGACCAGATGTTATGGATTCAGATGTCGTGATCCCAGGTATTGTTTCAATCTGTCACAAGATGATTCAGTTTTATTGATCCCGGTTCTTCATATTCATATGTTCATCATATTCTGCCGATTCTCTGAATATGCCCATGAGTCTTTAATTCATCTGTTCATGTGTTCGCCCTGGAGGCGATACTGTTATTATGGACCGCGTGTGTGCCAGTCATGTGTGGTGTCTATTGGAGTTCTGGAGACCCGAGTGGATTTGTTAATAATCAGTATGGTCGACTTCTATGTAGTTTAAAAAGGGGAAGTCCTAAATTCTGAGGTAGCACGAGCGATCTTAGATGATCAGATATATGATGTTATTTTTAGGTATGGCTCGATGAAGGTGTAAGTTTTAGAAAATACTCTGTTTCTTGATTTATGGGTACCTCATTGGCGAGGCGGCACTCTCCTTGTTGTTCGACTGCGAGTATTCAAATCCGGCCTTGTATCACCTACGAGTTATAGGGTATTTCTTGCGGCGTGATCGCGTATTGGAGGATTATTAGACATTCAGGCGACGGGGTTGAGATCGGATATGTGATTTGTGTGATTTGAGGGTTTGGGAACTGGAAACTCAGATGAGTAGACGATTTCATAGTGGAGGGTTGTAGAGATGTAGCTAAGGTTAGTTGGATGATAGTGTGTGTTGTTGAGATTCAGTCATTTTGGACCTTCTGAGGGTCATTTGTCGATTAGGTATAACCGTATTGATTCGGGGTTCATTAGCAGGCCCAGTAGGGATAGGTATTTTGCACCAAGTCGGGTTTATTGGCTCCGTAGTGCTATTGTGAGAGGTGCCAGTTAGTGGTTATTGGGCTTATCTGTGCTTTGGGATGACTTAGGAGTTACCTGTCCCTGCTTCGGGGAACGGCTATTTGTTGGTTTTAGGCACGTAGGGTGCGGTTCTATTGTGGTCCTATAGTGGGGTTTGAGTAAGGTAAAGTAGCTGGGTATTGTAGAATTTAGACGTATTGGTTGTGTTCTTTCAGGCTCGTGTGGCATGGTAGAGTCCGATTTCCCGTGGTTATGGTTATGCACTTTGAGTACTTGATATCGAGTTTCACGTGGTTTTTGATTTTGAGCAAGACGCAGCGAGGTATATAATATGGACCACATTCAGATGGGGTACAAGTATTGTAGCTGAGTATGTTAAATATGACCCTCATGTGTTGGATTCATGTGCTTTGGGTGTGCGGTATGTGAGGAATTCCTGGTTTGCATTGGGGGTGATACCCGTTGATCGTGCGGGGCGGTTTCCTTGTTGATTTCATTTATCATGTTTTAGTCCATTAGGGATGTTGCCTATTTGAGCATGGACTGCACAGATTGTGGCTTTAAGCTGTATTGATACATCATGTCGAGAGAGCAGTTGTGGTAGATGAGATGAGGTCGTCGGACCTAGAATGGGTTCTATCGGATCTGGTTGCGGCATATGCGGAAGGATATTGATGCTAATCGGCTTAGAAATTTTACTACATCTCTCATCGAAGAGGGGGAGTTCCATCACTTGATGATCCAACGAATGGTTATGGAGTTCTGCATGTTTCTTATTCATTGGTAGTATTGGAAGGTGTAAAACGGGTCTCTGTGTGATAACAGGTTATTACCGGCATTTGGGTGGCTTGGGCATCTGCTGTGTTTTGAACTTATCATTATGAGTGTTCGAGATAGGTGAGATATCATGTGGTTTTGTCTTGAGTTATGAACCTGGTTGGATACAGCATGTTCAGACTTATACGGTGTGTGGATGCGTGATTCTGATCTTTTAGATAAGTTCGAACGTGGGAATTTGGATTCTAAGGCTTAGGGGTTAGATTGAATGAAGAGAAAATTTGAATGTGTTATGTTATCAGATCTATGCAGGGCAGGATGACGTGGGGTCACCCCTGGGTATGTGCTAGGTAAGGTTATTCGGCGGTTTGATGGCTTTTGGAGCAAACTCTTGGCACCTTTAACGACGAACGTTTGTTTAATAGGGGGAGAATGTAACGACCTGGCCGGTTGTTCTGAGAGTTTAGCTCTGTTTCCCCTATTTCTGTCTTGTTATGTGTTATTCAGCTCTACCATGTTGTGTTATATTGGTTGGCTCGGGTTCAGAGCGGTTGTGGTGAGAAATGAGACACTTAGTCTCTTAAGTTGGGTGAATAGTTGAAAAAGTCAACCGGAAGTTGACTTATAGGTAAATGATCTCGGAATTTGGTTTTTATAGTTTGGATAACTTCATTAGGTGATTTGGGACTTAGGAGTTTGTTCGGAATGTTGTACATAGGTCCGGAGTAGAATTAGGCTTGAATTGGCAAAATTAGATTTTTGGCGATTTTCGGTCGGCAGTGGAAAATTAGTTATCGGGGTCAGAATGGAATTCTGGAAGTTGGAACAGGTTCTTATTGTCATTTGGGATGTGTGTGCAAAATTTCAGGTCATTCAGAGGTGATTTGATAGGTTTCAACGTTGTTTGTGGAATTTAGAAGTTTCTAAGTTCTTAGGCTTGAATCTGAGGTAGATTTGGTGTTTCGGTGTTGTTTTGAGTGGTTCGAAGGCTGGAATAAGTTTGAACAATGTTATGGAATGTGTTGGCATGTTTGGTTGAGGTCCCGAGGGCCTCGGGTGTGTTTCGGGTAGATAACGAACCAATTCGTGGTTTTGAAGTTGGCAGATTTTTTTGCTGGTGTTCTGTTCTGGTGTTTCTATATGCGATCGCATGTGTATGTTAGCGATCACATAGGCTTAGCTGGGGGTCCGTGAGTTATTTCTATGCGATCACATAAGCTAGGTCACGATCACGTTTCAGTGTGGAATTGTCCTTTGCGAATGCGTGGTCAGTGTCGCGTTCACGTATAAGAGAAGAAGTGAGTAAAGGTTGATCGTTTGCTCTACGCGAACGCGTGAGGGAGGATGCGAACGCGTAGGGTTGTGTAGCCTTTAATCGCGAACTCGTGAGATTTTGTCTGCGATCACGTAAGGTAATTAGGGGCAGTTCTTCACGATCGCGTGGAAGTTGACGCGATCGCACTGAAGAAAGACCTGGGCAGCAGTATGAAAAATCCAAATCGAGGGTTTGAACCCATTTCTCATATTTTGAGCTAGAGACCACGGGATTAGGAGACTTTTGAAGGGATTTTAAGAGAGTGGATCGGGGTAAGTATTTCTCACTTGGTTTTGGTTAAACTCCATGATTATGCCTTTAATTTCATCATTTAATTTGTGATTTGAGGTGGAAATTGGGTGAAAAATGAGGGAAAATGGGAGAGTTCATTTTGGGGGTTTGAATGACCATTTGATGCCGTATTTTGATGAATTTGATATGGGTAAACTCGTGAGGGAAAAAGGATTCTATTTTTGTGATTTTTGTTGGATTCCGAGACGTGGGCCCGGGGGGCCAGGTTTGATCGAATTCGGGATTTGTGATATAATTTGATAATTTTGATGTGGGCTTCGCTCATTTGGTATATATTAATGATATAATACTGATTTTGATTAGATTCGGGGCGATTGTGGCCGAGTCGAGCGGCAAAGGCATTTCGGAGTAGAGTTTTTTCTTGATTGAGGTAAGTAATGCTTCCAAACTTGGTTCTGAGGGTTCGAAACCCCAAACTATGTGTGATGTGATTAGAATTGGGTGACACACATGCCAAGTGACGGGCATGCGGGCGTGCACCGTGAGACTTGTGACCTAGTTCATTCCATGGCACATTTTAGTAGTTCTTTCTTGTTGATATTTGTGCTTCTATCAGCGTGATTAAAGGAAACGGTTGGAAATCATGCTAGATATTATGCTAAGGATTTACGCCAGTCCTGTCGAGACCCGAGAGGTCGTCTTAATGCAATCCATCTTAGAAATCTTCAAGACATTATGTTAAGGCTTCACGCCAATATTGTTGAGACCCGAGTGGTCATTTATTGCTGTCATCTCATGTGTTTCATTGATATTATATACTCAGTGCTCTCATTGCATATCATATCGTGTCTCAGTCTCGGTAATTGTTGTTTTACATGTTATAACATTGATTCAGTCTATTTCATACATTGTTAGCCCATATGAGCGAAACTGGAGAGTGATGACTGAGTGAGGCCGAGGGCCTGATATTGAGTGACAGTTGTGGGATCGGGCTGCACGTCGCATCATGTTATATTGATTATGTCTGGATCTGTCTTAGGATAACACCTGGGCTGTAGGAGTCCCTCTGGAGTCTATAACATACCCCTAGTGAGCGCAATGATATTTGAGGGATGGATCTTCCCTGGACATGGATCTTGTCCGAAGTGTTTATATTCGGAGATGGATTTTCTCCATGAGGCTCGATTGGCCTGTTTTCCCTCGGTACTGAGCGATTGATGTCAGTAATGTGTTTACGTATTCTGGGATGGATCTTCCCTGGACATGGATCTTGTCCGAAGTGTTTATATTCGGAGATGGATTTTCTCCATGAGGCTCGATTGGCCTGTTTTCCCTCGGTACTGAGCGATTGATGTCAGTAATGTGTTTACGTATTCTGGGATGGATCTTCCCTGGGTCATCGAGCCATATATAGTTCTGAGTGCACGTGTATCCAAGAGTGGGAGCACATTATGTATTTTATACGGTTTACTTATTGGCATGTACTGGAAAATGTATTATAAATATCCTGAACTGTCGAAGTTGCATTCATCATATTACTTGAACTGGTTTTATTATACTACAAGCATGTGTACATTGTTGCTTAAAGGATTCTATTGTGAACGTGGAGGTTTGGTCCGTCACTACCTCTCAGCCCACAGTTTGGGCTTGTTACTTACTGAGTTGGTGTACTCACGTTACTCCCTGCACCTTGTGTGCAAATTCTGGTACATCGGGACTCGGTAACGGTTGCTAATCTGCTGATAGAGTTTCATTTGGAGTCTTCGAGGTAGCAGCTGGCGATCACAGCCTCGTTTTCTCCTTCTTTCTCTTCCTACCGTACTTTATTATTTCAGACAGTGTTGTCCACTGTTGTATTTTGACATTTGTAGTAGTAATGGCTCATGACTCGGTGACACCAATGCTGGGATTTATTTTATTTGTGTCTTAATGATTTTCAACTTTTAAATGTTTTATAAATGAGACTTTTGCTACAAATATAGTGATCTTTCTGAAAGAAAATTTAAATTAAATGAAACGGGTGGCTTGCCTGATTTCACGATAGGCGCCATCACGACTGAGCATTTTGGGGTCGTGACAATCACTTTTGAAAGAATTTCTAGTCTCACAAACTTAACGAACCCCCTAATTTGAGGCTTCACAAATGTAAAAGTTAAACCCATTAGTTATCCACTGGTTATCCATTTTGTAAGTGGATAGTATGATTCTTATCCATATTTGACATGTTTTTCAAAAGTTCATTATTCAACACATTTTTTAACAGTATAATTTAACTTTTAGTGCTATGTGGGAGATTACTAAAAGTACTAATTATGTGATTAATCGATGTTAATCGGATAAGATCTTTCTTACCAATTGAAAGTCTTACTAGTTGATAGTATTCCATATATGTTTCCACTAAAATGGCATAGGAATGGCTTAATTAGGGGTAGAAAACGAGCGGGTCGCGTTGGATATGGACAGGTCAAACACGGGTAACACTACTAGAAATCCGGTAAATACCGACCAGAAAAATCGACCAACTTTGGTTGTTTATGGCCAATTACCGACCAAAATGCGGCCAAATACGCTTGGTCGTTATTTTGATGGTCGTTTTAATATACCGACCAACGCTAGTCGGTAATTACTGACCAACAATTGGTCGGTATACTAAAACGACCATCTGAACAATTTAAATGATTTACCGACCAACTTTGGTCTGAAACATATTTTAATAATTTAAATTTACCGACCAAAGTTGGTCGGTGTATTTAAATTATTTTCTTTATTAATTATTAAATTTAAAAAGATACCGACCAAAATTTAAATAAATATATATATTTTTTTAAAAATTAAAATTTAACAATACCGACCAAAGTTGGTCGGTGTATTTAAATTATTTTCTTTATTAATTATTAAATTTAAAAAGATACCGACCAAAATTTAAATAAATATATATATTTTTTTAAAAATTAAAATTTAACAATACCGACCAAAGTTGGTCGGTAATGTTGAATTCTGAGAATTCCTTGTTCATTAACCGACCAACTTTGGTCGGTAATTGTAAATTTTTCTTTTTAAAGAATACTGACCAACTTTGATCGGTAATGTACAGTAAAAAAAAAATTATTAGAAACCGACCAACTTTGGTCGGTTTTCTGGGTTTAATTTTGGCATAAAATGCCTGTTTTTGTAGCTACACCACATGCTAGCATATACCAATACAACAACAACACAACAACAACAACAACAACAACAACAACAACACAAAAACAACAACAACAACAACAACAACAACAACAACAAATTAAAGTTCAATTGAACATAACAATCAAAAACCAAGTTAAAACTAATTACAACAAGTTCAAAACCGGTTCTATTTGTCTAGTTCAAAGTATATAAAAGTCAAGGGGTGTTTTGTACGGCATCATTATCACTGTCTGATGAATGTTCATCTACAAGACGGTATAGAGAAGGGTCTTGTAAAGGACGGAAAAAACGACCACGGGGAGGATGGGAGGAATGATCACGAGCAGGATGGGAGGAACGATCACATGGAGGTCGAACCTCTGGCGATGACTCACGAGACCGGAGCAACGGAAAAGCTCCAGTAGATAAGAGAGTTCTGATATGAGCTTGCATGCTAAGGAATTGAGCATCTCGGATGTGAGCTTTGTCACAGTCTCCCGCATAGCAGAGATGCTCTCCCCATTAAGTCGCTCGCCTTGCGTGGAAGTCCCTATTCCTTGCATTCCACACTTATAGCGATGGAAATTTTTAGCAGGAAACCCATATACCTTCCCCTATTTTGGACCGCCAACAGACTCCAACCATATTCTTTCAGCATCCTCGTCTGAAGATTAGGTTGGCTGGCCCGATTCACCAGCTGGATGACTGCGAATAAATTCCTCCACATTACTTTTGTTGTGACTCTAACGAAAATTTAAATTGAATTAGTATTTCAAAATTTATATAAAAGTAAATTAAAATACTTAAAGAAAAGTGAAAGATTACATATGCAGTTGAGGCCCAGTCCTCGACCCATCTTTCCTGATATGTCTCGTTCTTCTTCTTTATAATATGCGTCTCTTTGAATATCTCATCATGGTTTATTGGACACCCCAACTTATTTTCCTGAAAGTAAATTAACTTAGTTAATAAACAGAATAGATATACTTTGAAAAGTAAAATAATTTAAGCAATTACATACCAATCTTTTTTTTATTGTCCCTAGGCTGATCGCACCTCCAATGTGTAAGGAGCCTCCCTTCTCGGATGCGCGAGCTTTCTTTCCTTTTTCACTCTTCTCTAAGAACTCTGCGGTAAGCCATTTCCTTTGCAAATCATCCCATAAATTTTGAAGTAACCAGCCAAGCCTCTTGTTCTTCTTTCTAGCATCGGAGAAGGCATCCGCCAATCTCTTGCGAGCTTTATGATGAAAATTTACAGCCACTTTCACGCTTTAGCGGTCTTCCTATACACACTTACTCTATATTTCAAAAGTTAAATATTATATGAAAATATCATGAATATAAATTATTAAACTGCTTAAAAGAACATTTATAACTTAAATTGATTGAAAATTTGCTCCTTCAGCGAGAATGGGAAATCAGTTCAAGTCCCATAAGGGCCATCATAAAGCTTACTGATGGCATTGGTGAATATCCTCGTAGTCTTATTACTCGACTTGAATATGCAATTTAATAATAAAAACACATTAATATCTTAGTAAAAACAATAAACACAAAAATAACAAATAACTCTTACCCATCACCCTCGGGGACTATAATGATCCCGCCATATTGATCATAATGCACTTCCTCGTCATCATCGTCCAAAGAATGTGTATCAGAGGCATGTGTGGACGGTGTAGGGGGGGTCAGAGCTACTACCTCGCAAGAAAAGGCCTGAAATAGATGGAGTCTCTGATGAAGATGGCTACGATCCCTGTGACTGCAACATAGCTGGATGCGATCCAACTGGCTGTGATACTGACGGTCGTGACTCGAGTGGCTGTGACATGGATGGATGTGATCCATGTGGCTGTGATATGTAGGGATGTGATATAGATGGATGCGATGCAGATGACTGCGATCCACGTGGTCGTGAGGCAGCTGGACTGTATGTCGGACGTATAGTCCAATGGCCATGTGATGAAAGACCTGGTGTCTGGATGAATGTGTAGGGCTCGTGATGTTGTGGCACCTTAGTATAGCCGTGGGGTGGAGGATAATACATAGTCATCTTTGAAGAGGGTGGAAAAGAGGGAGTATTATTATCTACCCTCCTCTTTCCCTTCCTAGCCTTTTCTCGACCCCGAGAACCAGTAGGGTCATTGTTACCTTGACCCTTGCCTTCCATCTGCATAATATAATACATATTTAGATTGAAACATATAAGAAACTACCTATAAAACGAGAGTGCTTCCTCGTCCGAGAATTCTTCGTGTTCACTTGTTTGAGCTTCATCTGTTGATTCTTCATCCTCATTTTCTATAATTATTACTTCATTTATATCAACTTCTTCCAATATGCGTTCAGGATGTTCCAAATATTTTCTAACTGAGCGTCCACTATTTGGTGAACACTGGAGATATCGTTTTGATATGCAACATCTAACACATTCTCGACTTCCACCCTACCTACATGCTTAGTTTTTATTACAACCCACCAATCGTACTTATTTCTCCGCAATGGATAAGGAGCATAATACACTTGTGTAACATTATGTGCAATTATAAAAGGATCATAGCGATCATACTCCCTTGTATGATTAACCTCAATTATGTTGTATTAGTTGTGTACTCTTGTAGCACTTGTTGGATTTGGGTCAAACCACTTGCATCTATAGAGTATCAATTTCTTATATGGCCAACCTGTATGTTCTAGTTCTATTATTTCTTTGAGCACACCATAATAATCAATATCTCTAACATGGTTGCCATCACCATCTTGAACCCACACCTCGTTGTTGTTGCTATTTTTATTTTTAGAGCAATCCTCGGTATGGAACTTATAACCATTCACTACGTACTTAGACATTGTTGTGACCTGAAGCCTAGGTCCCCAGGATATATCTTTCAAAAATTGATTTACACCATTATTTGGATTATTTACCTACATATTGTTAAAAAAAAATTCATAAGTTAGCATAACTTACAAATATTATTTACCTACATAGTGTTAGAACATTATCAGGATAAACTTACAAATTGTTTGAACCACATATGAAATCCCGTATATACAACATCATGGTTAAATTGACCCACGAAGTGACCGTGACATATCAAATATTTTTAGTAGTTGCATCGAGATGTAATCACAATAAATTTTATATTTTGATAACTAATAAATCAATACTTACTTGAGAAATGATACAACTTCGGGAAAATTTAGCAACACATGAAGTGTAGCTGACTTGTACTCCATATCACTCAAACTTCTCTTTCTAACATCCTTAGAACATCGTCCTGGTTGATTGAATATGGACATTGGTGGATATGATGGATCATTCACACATTCGACCATGTGCCTATTGAGACTATTCCTAGAACATGTCACGTTACCCTCAAGATAATAAGAACAAAAATGTGCAGTTTCCTTTGCAAGATAAGCTTCACATATAGATCCTTCAATCCTATTCCTCTGCTTAACCAATTGTTTGCATTTTCCAATTGTCCTACATAATGTCATGTTAGCCAAGAACATTCCAATAAAATAGAAAATTACATCAAACTTATAATATTACCTCTCAAAGGGATACATCCATCTGCATTGAACAAGCCCTCCAAGTCGTGCCTCGTGTACAAGGTGGATTGGAAGGTGTTCCATCACATAAAAAAAACCACATGGAAATATTTTTTCTATCTTACTAGAAGTTACACGGATGTTCTGATCCATCCGAAGTAGGTTTTCTTCGTTTAATGTGGTAGAACACAAGTCTTTTTTGAAAAACAAACTAATCTCGGTGATGGGTTTCCAAATTCTTTCAGGAAAACCACAAAATGCAATAGGCACTAAGGTCTCCATGAAAAAATGGAAGTCATGAATTTTCAAATTGCTCAACTTCCCTACCTCCATATCTACTTTTTTTCCAAGATTCGACGTATAACCCTCAGGCATCTTCAATTTCGTAACCCAATCACAAATTTATCGTCTTTCCTCCAAAGTGAATGTGTAACGTGCTTTGGGATTGACACCTTACCATTTTTTGCGGGATATTACCGTCGCTTTGTGGAGGGATTCTATTTTATTGCTTCGCCTTTGACCAGATTGACCTAGAAGGGTGCTCCATTCAGATGGTCTGATGAGTGTGAGAAGAGCTTTCAGAAGCTTAAGTCAGCATTGAATACAACTCCGGTACTAGTTTTTCCTGCTGGTTCGGGTACTTACACAGTCTATTGTGATGCTTCTAGAGTTGGTTTGGGAGCGATATTGATGCAGGATGGTAGGGTGATTGCCTACACGTCCAGATAGTTGAAGGTGCACGAGAATAATTATTCGGTGCACGATCTTGAGTTAGCTGCCATTGTTGATGCCTTGAAGATTTGGCGGCATTATTTGTATGGAGTGTAGTGTGAGATGTTCACCGATCATCGTAGTTTGCAGTATCTGTAGAGGTAGAAGGACTTGAATTTGCGTCAGAGGAGATGGTTAGAGCTTCTGAAAGATTATGACCTCACTATCTTATATCATCCGGGGAAGGCCAATGTAGTGGCTGATGCCTTGAGTCGCAGAGCAGAGAGTTTGGGGAGTCTAGCCTACCTTTCAGTATCAGAGCGGCCATTAGCCCTTGATGTTCAAGCCTTAGCGGGTCAGTTGGTGATATTGGATCTATTAGATCCCCCGCGGGTGTTGGCTTGTGTAGCCTCCAGGTCTTCTCTTTACGATCAGATTAGAGCACGCCAGTATGATGATCCATATTTGCTTGTTCTTCAGGACAGAGTCCGTCGCGGTGATGTCAGGGATGCGATTATTGGTGATGATGGGGTCATGAGGATGCAGGGCCGAATTTGAGTGCCCAATGTAGATGGGCTTTGAGATTTGATTCTAGCAGAGGCTCATAGTTCACGGTATTCCATCCATCCGGATGCCACGAAGATGTATTAGGATTTGAGGCAGCATTATTGGTGGAGGAGGATGAAGAAGGATATTGTGGAGTTTGTGGCTCGGTGTCTCAACTATCAGCAGGTCAAGTATGAGCACCAGAGACTAGGTGGATTGCTTCAGAGATTTGATACTCCAGAGTGGAAATGGGAGCAGATCACCATGGACTTCGTAGTTGGACTCTCACGGACTTCGAGGAGGTTTGATGCTATATAGGTTATTGTGGATCGGCTGACAAAGTCCACGCACTTCACTTCTGTTGGCACTATTTATTCTTCGGAGAGGTTAGCTGAGATTTATATCAGGGAGATTGTCCGATTGCATGGTGTTCCAGTTTCTATCATTTCCGACAGAGGCACTCAGTTCACATCTCAGTTTTGGAGAGCCGTTCAGAGAGAGTTGGGTACTCAAGTTGAGTTGAGCACAACTTTTCATCCTCAGACCGACGGGCAGTTGAAGCATACCATTCAGATTTTGTAGGATATGTTGCGTGCTTGTGTGATTGACTTTGATGGTTCATGAGACCAATTTTTTCCACTAGCGGAGTTTGCATATAATAACAGCTATCAGTCGAGTATCCAGATGGCTCCTTATGAGGCTTTATGGTAGGAGGTGCAGATCTCCGATTGGTTTTTTTGAGCTGGGCGAGGATAGGCTATTGGGCACAGACTTGGTTTAGTATGCGATGGGTAAGGCGAAGTTGTTTCAGGAGCGGGTTCGCACGGTGCAGTCTAGGCAGAAGAGTTATGCGGACCGGAAGGTCCGAGATGTGTCTTTCATGGTTGGGATAAGGTGTTGCTGAAAGTGTTGCCCATGAAGGGTGTTATGAGATTCGGGAAGAGAGGGAAGCTGAGTCCCAGGTTCATTGGGCCATTTGAGGTGCTTCAGAGGGTGGGGAGGTGGCTTATAGGCTTGCTATGCCTCCTAGTCTATCGAGTATTCATCCGGTATTCCATGTTTCGATGCTCCGGAAGTATGTTGGTGACCCGTCTCATGTTTTGGACTTCAGCACGGTTCAGCTCGAGGGTGATATGTCATATGAGGTAGAGCCAGTGGCTATTTTGGGTCGACAGGTCAGGAAGCTGAGGTCTAAGGATATAGTTTCAGTGAAGGTTCAGTGGAGAGGGAAGACGGCGGAGGATGCCACCTAGAAGATCAAGCGGGAGATGCGGGACAGATATCCTCACTTATTCGCGACTCCAGGTATGTTTCTAGACCCGTTCGAGGATGAACGTTTGTTTAAGAAGGGAGGATGTAACGACCCGGCCGGTCGTTCCGTGGGATTTACCCCATTTCCCCCGTTTTTTGCATTTGTTATATATTTCTAGTCTGTTTTTGTTATGTTGGGTCAGTTGGTTAGGGTCCGGAGTGGTTATGATGAGAATTTAGGCATTTAGTCTCTTAAAGTAGCCCAATAGTTGAGAAAGTCAACTAAGAGTTGACTTATTGGTGAATGACCTCAGA
Source organism: Nicotiana knightiana (assembly GCA_005239525.1). Classification (NCBI taxonomy): domain Eukaryota; kingdom Viridiplantae; phylum Streptophyta; class Magnoliopsida; order Solanales; family Solanaceae; genus Nicotiana; species Nicotiana knightiana. Next base: position 15,124 of record ML428198.1, read on the forward strand.
ATGCAGATTTTATGGCTCGGATAGCTTCGTTAGGTGATTTGGGACTTAGGAGTGTGTGCGGAATGAAGTTTTGATGTCCGGCGTAGAATTAGGCTTGAATTGGCGAAAGTTAGTTTTTGGTGATTTCCGGACGGCAGTGGAAAATAGGCTATCGGGGTCGAAATGGAATTCTGGAAGTTGGAGCAGCTTCGTAATGTCATTTTGGATATGTCTGCAAAAATTTCAGGTCAATCAGAGGTGTTTTGGTTGGTTTCGGCGTAGTTGGCGAAATTTAGAAGTTTCAAAGTTCATAGGCATGAATTTGGTGTGATTTTGGTGCTGTTGCCTTTTTTTTGGTGTTCCTAAGGATCGAATAAGTTTGAATGATGTTATGGGATATGTTGGTATGTTTGGTTGAGGTCCCGAGAGACTCGGGTGTGTTTCGGGTGGTTAACAGACCAACTCTTGGCTTGAAAACTGGGCAGGTTTTTGCTGGTGTGAGGTTCCGGTTTCCTTCTACGCGATCGTGGAAGGTTGTTTGTGATCGCGTAAAGTAAAAGAGTGGGTTAGGCATTTTGTTCTATGCGATCGCGTGATTAGGATTGCGATTGCATAGGTTGGTCAGGAAAGGCAGTGCGATCGCGTGGGTGTTTATGCGATCACGTAGAGGATTCTGAGGCGCGTGTGTGGGGGTGGAGAGTTGTTCTAGGCGACCACGTGTATTGGTCTGCGATCGCATTGGTTGGCCGGCTTGTGCATCACGAACGCATGCCTAGAGTCGCGATCGCACTGAGAAAAATTTAATGGCTGGGCAGAATGTTTTAAAAGGCCATTTGTGCGAGAATAGTTCATTTTTCTCCATTGTTGAACAAGTTGGGAGCTCTTTTGAGATGGTTTGAAGAGGAAATTGAAGGGAATAAGTTGGAGGTAAGGTTTTAAACTTCATAACTCTCTTATATGTCGTTTCCTAAGTAACTAAACCATAAAATTGTTGGAATTAAACCCAAATTTGGGGAAGAAGGGTGCATGGAAATTGGATTCTTCTTTTGAGGATTTGAGTGGGAAATTGTGGTCCGATTTTAGTGTTCTTGGTATGTATAGAATCGTGGGAGGAGGAGGATTCTAGTGATGAAAATTTTATCGAATTCCGAGATATGGACCCGGGGCTCGGGTTTGGCCGAATTTCGAGATTCTTGTAGAAATTGATAGTTTTCGATTGGGTTGTGTTCCTTTGATATATATATATATATATATATTGATGATGTTAAATTGGTTTTGGCTTCGGGATCCAATTTGAGGGGCAAGAGCATTGTGGACTAGTGTTGTGGCCCGGTAGAGGTAAGTAATGGTTATAAATCTTGTCCTGAGGGTATGAAACCCCGGACTACATATTTCTCACTGATTTTAGAATGGCGCACATGTCGGATGACGAGTATGTGGCGCGCACTGGTTTTTGGATTGGATTAGGTCCTCTCCGCGGCAACTAATGAGTTGCATGTTTTACCCAAAATCTTATGTTAAATTATGTTCTAAAGATTGTTGAAATATTTGGGCTATAAGTTGCGTTTGGGGTCTCGTGCCGATCTGTTTAGACCCCTTGGGGGATTTTTACTACTGTTTTTCCTCACTATTTGTTGATGATTTCACTCAGCCACATTGTGCTTACTGTTTTCGAAACTCAGCCTATTTTACTGATTCACCTGAGGGGCCTTTTGAGTGGTTCTGCTGAGTGAGGCCGAGGGCCTGATTGTGAGGTGCTGAGTGATATTAGAGTTTGGGCTGAAGGAGCCCCTTCGGAGTCTGTACACACCCCCAGTGAGCACAAACAGAGTGCTGAGTGCCGAGTGACGAGTGATTGGGAGGCATGAGTGACTGTGAGGTGCTGATTGATTGTGAGGTGCTGAGCGACTGATTATGAGTGACTGTGAGGCATGCCCGAGGGACTGATTATGATACATGTTTTGCCCGAGGAGCTACCTATGATTTTACTACTTTCATTCTGAACTTATGAAATATGTTTTGCCCGAGGGGCCTCTATATGACTCATTTCATTTTCATACTAAATCTTTCGGTTGGGATCTGTTGAAAATAAATATTTTTCAAAGGACTTTTCTGAGGTTGGTTTTAAGGCATGATGATTTCGCATATCTATGTTTACACTAGTGGAAAGTAAGGTTGTGTATATTGTGATTTGATGACACTGATTTTATGTGTTTCCTTGCCTCTTAGACTTGATTTTATTTTCATTACTACTGAGTTGGCGTACTCACATTACTCCCTGCACCCCTGTGTGCAGATTCAGGTGCAGATATCGAGCATTAGCCATTTATTCCGCACGGAGCCGGATTGCGAGATATAGAGGTAATTGTTCAGCATCCGCAACATCTCTGTTTTCCCTTCTTGTTGTATCTAGATGTTATTCAGAGGTTTTGTATTATAATAGTATATTTTGGATTATTCTTCTAGATGCTCATGACTTGTTGGCTCCGGATTTTGGGGTTGGTGGCACTGTTTATTGGCCTACTTTACTTAGCAAACTCTGTATATTTATGAAATGCTTGGAATTTGATTGGGATTTTGAAATAAATTGTGAACATGTGGTTATTGGCTAGCCTAGTTCTACGATAGGCGCCATCACGACCGGTTTAGAATTTGGGATCGTGACAGTTATACTACTTTAACTACATATATAGCATGTTATAGCATATGTTAGTGTATTCGTTATTTGTAAATAACTGCCACATTGCCACCACTAGGTGCCTCCAAAAAAGCTTCTCTCTCCTTAGAGTGCCCTGGCATCCACTTCGGTAAGTTTTTTGAGTCACATTAGTGAACAAAACCATAATGCTCATTACAACAATTTCGAAAGACAAAAATCAAAAGTTAGGAATATATCCAACCAAACATTGTGTAGTTGTCCTCCAATTGATACCTATAACAAGAAATTCATGATATCTTGAATCTATGCTTTTGGGACGTAAAAACTAAAAATTGAAGTGGACAACTGAATTAAGTTAATAGCCTATTCGCAGTCATTATAGCTTGTTGGCTAGCAGAGGCTCGCGGACAATACTGCAGCATGAACATTTACCTTTAGAATAGTAAATAAAGCATGATGTAGTGAAGAAAATTATTGTATTCAGCTCATGGGAAGACCTAGTTTCTTGTACATAGTAGGTGTATATAAGTTAGGATTTTAATATGGGGTTGAAACTTTAACCCATTAATTCAACGCAAACGGTTGAGATGTCTTCTTCAATCCGCAACTTGGTGTTATACCTTTTATATGCATCGTTCCATGTTGTAGTAGGGAATTCTCGTAAGCTTTCTTTGAGTCTCCTCGTGGCTTCTGAGCTTTTTTCATTCAGATTACTTGCGAATGCCATGGCTACCCAATTATCAGGTACTCGTGGAAGCATCATTCTTTCACGTTGAAATCTATCCACAAATTCCCTGAGTAACTCAATATCTCCTTGTTTTACCTTGAAGATATCTTCCATCCGTTTTTCAACTTTTTGAGTTCCCGAATGTGCTTTTATAAATAAATCCACAAGCTCAGCAAAAGAATCAATAGAATTTTCATGTAAAAGAGAATACCATGTTACTGCCCCTTTCGTGAATGTTTCTCCAAATGTTTTGACCAAAATCGACTCAATCTCTTGTTTGGTCAAATCATTGCCTTTTACGCCTGTTGTGAATGCGGTTACGTGATCTCGTGGGTAAGTTGTTCTATCATATTTTGGGATGTCAAGCGTTTTGAACTTCTTAGGAATGGGCAGTGGGGCCGCGCTCGGTTTCCAAGGTTGTTGTGAATATTTATCAATATCCACTCCCTTAATCACATGTGGTACACCAGGTATTTGTTCAATGCGGCCGTTTTTCTCTTTCGTCTGTGTTTGCAAAGTTAGTACTAAATTTTGTAAATCAGAGTTATTTGGTGTACCTGACCTCCCATCACGTGATTCATTGGGTGTTCCCCCACTTCCTGATTTGGCAAGCCCCGAGCATGGATTTTCTATGGTTGCAGTATTATTTGGGGGAGGAGTTGGTGGTGCAGTTGGCAATCCCCTAACAAAAGCTTGGAGAGCATTAGTGACATGTTCCGCGATCAATTGTTTTAAAGCATCTTACTCGACAGTCTTCTTGTCTCCATGTTGTTCATTTGTGTGAGATGCAGATCTTTTAGGTGTTCCTTCTCAAGAATGACATGGAGAATCCTGTGGTGAAGGAATTGGAGATTCTCCCTCCTGTTGGATATTTTCGTTGACAGTTGATATGATTTTGTTGTGAGAAAGAAGGATTTGGAAAGTAAAAACATTATCAGATTCCCGACAACGGAACCAATTTGTTTAATCAAAAAATAAAATTTTTAGTCAAAGCCTATTTTTAGAAGAACTCGGGATACTGATAACCAAATAATTCCTCACTTCCTCAATAATTCACTTAAAAGGAAATAAAATTAGCAAAAAGTAAGAAAGAGTAGTTGATTGCACTGAACAAGCAAGAATAAGTGAATATATTTCAATAATACTCAGATTGTGTCCTTATAAATGAGATTCTCTCCCCTTATATAGGAGTTTACAAATATAATGTTTCCTCCTATTTATGATGGAATTATTATGAGCTTTAATGATATTAATTGTCTGTTATGATTGGTTATCATAACTGTCTGTGAGGATTTTGTAACGATTCTGATTCCCCTTCCTCGTTAATTATAGGTTCGTGAATCTTTCTTCTTTTCAGTCTTGATTCATTCCGCTCTTGCCTCTTCAGCCGCTGTTTAGATTCGAAGGGTGTTTGCCTCGTACTTCTTATGCTTTACATATATTTTAAATGATATATGTCAGTTGCCATTTCTTCATTGTTCCACGTATCATGATTTATCAGCTAAATATAATTTCACGTGTACCATTTATTTACCACCAATACAGACAAAATATCATTTGGAATTATAGAATGCAAAATGGACGTATTCATAGTTTTAATCTGCCAAAATCAAAATTCAGAAAATAATTTGGACACAAATTAATTAAGGTGCCCACATCTAGGAAAATTTAGGAGTTGACAAAGTTGAGTTGATATGTTTGATCTTGCTTGCAAGTTGCAACAATCAATATTAATGGCAATTTGGACCTTTTTAAGGAGTGGTCCTGTGTTAGATTCTTTATGGTATAATTTATGAGAACTTCTTTTCTGAAAGCAATATTGTCTGTATCCCGTGTGTGGCCTTCCCTTTCTCAAAGAAAAAGAAAAGAAAAGGACATGAACAAATTGATGGCACTAGTGGACATTTCCCAAAAAAGAAGTCAAGAAAGAACGTTGTTCAGTTCCATCCGCTCCGCAATAAGTAACTAATTTGCATTGAACATAACCATTAAAGAAATATAAAATTCTAGACAAAAATAATTAGTGTGATTAAACTATCCTTAATTAAATATTGCAGCTTAATTAATGTCAGGACTAAAAGAATTTTTAAGAATACTTATATAAGGGTAATTTTGAAAAATAAAAAGATAAATTTGTCACTTATTATGGACCGGAGGAAGTATATAGAGGTCCAAATGTTAGTATTGAAGACTTAGACAACATGTATAATAAAATGATGTTTCTTTTAATGATTCTAAAAGAGAAATTAGACTAGAATAAAGAAGGTAATAAGCTCTTACTAATAATTCCATAGAAAGCTAAGATATAGATCTACAACTTTTGAGAAGATAAAAAGATTAAGTCTGCTTTTTACTAGTATATAAAAAATAGGACGAGATGCAGCCATGCAGGGTAAAGGTTTAACGATCCACTTCTTTATATGCTGCAGTTAATTGACCCCCTTAGCTGTTTATGAATAACGAACAAGCAAATTCCCACATAGATTGATCTCTTGAGTTTGAGTACAATGTGTCATTATATAATAGTACAAGATTGAGAAATCACATTTAATTTCGTCACAGTATAATTTAACTTCTAGTGCTATGTGGGAGATTACTAAAAGTACTAATTATGTGATTAATTGATGCAAATCGGATAAGATCTTTCTTACCAATTGAAAGTCTTAGTAGTTGATAGTATTGCATGTATATGTTTCCACTAACGTGGCATAGGAATGGCTTAATTAGGGGTGGAAAACGGGCAGGGCGGGGCGGGGCGGGGCGGATATGGGTATGTCGAATACAGGAAATACAAAAAATGGATAAATTATCCGACTTGACCCATATTTAATATGGACAAAAAAATGGGTTAACCGGCAGATAACATACATATCCATATTATCCATGACTTCTTGAATATGATCACTTTTAAGAGAATTTCTAGTCTTACAAACTTAACGAACCCCTAATTTGAGGCTTCACAAATATAAAAGTTAAACCAATTAATTATCCATTAATTATTCATTTTTTATGTGGATAATCTGATTCTTATCTAACACATTTTTAATGAATAATATGAGTGGATAAGTATCATGTTGCCACCGCTAGGCTTAATGATGCCTCCAAAAAGGCTTCTTTCTCATCAGAGTGCCTTGGCATCCACTTCGGTAAGTTTTTTGAGTCACATTAGTGAATAAAACCATAATGCTCATTAAAACAATTTTGGAAGACAAAAATCAAGAGTTAGGAGTATATCCAACCAAACGTTGTGTAGTTGTCCTCCAATTGATACCTATAACAAGAATTCATGATATCTTGAATCTATGCTTTTGGGACGTAAAAACTAAAAATTGAAGTGGACAACTGAATTAAGTTAATAGCCTATTAGGAGTCATTACAGCTTGTTGGCTAGCAGAGGCTCGTGGACAATACTGCAGCATGAACATTTACCTTTAGAATAGTAAATAAAGCATGATGTAGTGAAGAAAATTATTGTATTCAGCTCATGGGAAGACCTAGTTTCTTGTACATAGTAAGTGTATATAAGTTAGGATTTTAATATGGGGTTGTAACTTTAACCCATTAATTCAACGCAAACGGTTGAGATGTCATCCTAAACTTTAACATTGATTTCTGCCCTTACTAGAATGAACATATCACTCATAAGATTTTGGAGAAAAAATTATAGGGTGGCGGATGGAGCTTTATACAATGGGTTCGATGGAAACTCTAACATATTAGAAACATCAACAATAACAGCCTCATTAGTCCCAAACAAAATGAGATAAGCTCAATATTTTAAAAATGGAACATCAATACATGAGGGAAAATACCAAAATCTCAACAAGTATGAAAAGTTGAACTCATATATGCGATGAAATTCAATGATAAAAACAAATTAAAAGTTGAATCCATCAAATTTAATTTTTAATATATCTTTAAATAATATGATCACTTGTTTCTCTGATGTCTTGTGACCTTCTCATGTCCTCACATTTAACTTCAACTAAGTTTATACTTACTAAAAAAGGACGCAAATTCATTTCATGTAAAGCTAAACCTACTTACAAATCAAAGTGATCCAAGTTCAAAAAAGTAGCAGTAAATATATAGACATTGTGTACGGGTAAAATCGGAGTCAATGGCTACCCTGGTTCCCCGATGAGAGAACGAATGGCAAGCACGGATCCAAGGTTTTGTAATCGAGGTCAGAGACCCTTCGTATCGAGACATAGGAAGGATGAACGATATATCCGACGTCGGACATGGTAAAGCGGTGCGCACCGTACTGAGTATAAGTTATAGACCCCAGGAGATACGGTGAACAGTTATGCATGATGGATAGAAGGCCGTAATACTCGCCCTCAACTGGATATCACAATGAAAATCTTACTCGATATAGATTATGGATCAACAATTACCGGGAAAGGAAGATTTTTACCTTTTTTATACTTATACTAATATTGAAACTCTCCTACTATATAAAGTGAAAGTTTTTCTTTAGTCTGACACATTGTTACACGCAGTCCAAAATAATAAAAGTTATTTTTTGTCCTCTAGCTACTATTAAAGGCATTGATCACTTGTCATGTTCTTTATTCGCGACTGGGCTTGAACTGAGGGTCCGATCGAGGACGAGCTCACTATTCAATTAAGATCAGTCTTGGTCTTCACATTGTGATTTATTTGATTGTTTATTTCATCTTTAATTCATTTATCTGTCATTCTTAATTATTCGTGTTGAATTAAACCACATATCCTTTAAACCGCGTACAAATTTAATTGCTACCCATTTTTTGGGTGAACACTTTGGTGTTCATCGTGGGGCTAAGGATAATAGTGGTAATTTGATACAAATCTCCATAACACACCCTATTTTATGCTTGTTCTTTGAAATCTTAATTCCGGGTCAACCTAAAAATGTCAAACTCGCAGTCAGCTCACTTGAACGTTGGCGTTGAATCAAGTCATCACGGCGAAAATAATAATGTGGTACCTAGTAATGATGTGCTTCCTGCCGATCTCAACGGTGCTCCAGCCGCCGAATCGATCAATGCTAACTCGCAGGTGGCCATCAACATCAGTTTGCCAACAAATCCCGAAAATAGTGTTCCCGGGGGACCCCGACCAACAACTCGAGAAGTGCCCGAAGGTAAAGGTGATGGGGTGAGACTATAACTAATTTTCAAAATGTTGTAGGCTCAACAAGAGGCAATAGCACAGTTGCAGAATCAAAGCCACGACCCCAATAGGGACGATCCCAAATAATCCCAAGAAAGCACTCGAAGAGACGAACAAATTACCAAGAGATCTAGTGAAGCCGAGCCCCGGGTAAATTCTGAGGTGATGAAGATGCTCGAAGAATTTTCAAAACGGGTGGAGTCGGGTGAGAAAAAAATTGAGGCTAATGACAAGAAGGCGGACACATACAACTTCAGGTTCAATCAGATCCCCGAGGCATCCCCGATACTAAAGGGACTGGACTCCAAATCATTTATCCAGATCCCTTTCCTCCGAGTGCGGCACCAAAGCCGATCCCAAAGAGGTTCTGTATGCCCCACATCCCCAAATATAATGGGACCACAGATCCAAACAAGCATGTGACCTCATATACATGCACAATCAAAGGGAACGATTTAGAAGATGATGAGATAGAGTCAGTGTTGCTGAAAACGTTTGGGGAAACTTTGTCCAATGAGCAATGATATGGTATCACAACTTGCCCCCAAATTCCATTGACTCATTTTCTATGCTTGCAGATGCTTTCGTAAAGGCTCATGCCAGGGCCATCAAGGTCGAGACCAAAAAGTCAGAGCTTTTCAAGGTCAAACAAAGGGATAACGAGATGCCCAGTTGAGTTCGTGTCAAGATTCCAGATTGAACGGATGGACCTACTGATAAGTGGGGATTTTGACTCCTTATTAGCACCTTTTTTCTTTCGTTTTATTAAAAAAGCGTTTAATTGTGTTCCCGAAAACTGATGAAATATGTTTAATTGCAGTAGTAGTGCAAAATGAGCCCCGAAGATGAAATCCAACTCAAGAAGGAGTGATCTGAATTCAAGCACAAAAGAAGGCACAGAAGCTTAGAAGTGTGGACCGCAGATTATCATCTGCAACCGCAGATTGTGAAGAAACTCCTATCAGAGACAAGTGCAAAGTGCAGTCCGCACATGACATGTGCGGCCGCAGAAACCGGGCAAGAGCAAAAGTTCTGAGAACCTGCATCTCAAGTTCAACAGAAGTTCGGACCGCATAATTATTGTGCGGCCGCAGAAGAACAGCTACGCGATCGCAGTCACATTTGTGCGTTCCACAGAAGATCAATGTGCGGCCACACTCAGAAATGAGTGGACCGCAAAAAGAGAGAAGTGTCACCGCAGTTTAGAATTATGCAGCCGCAGGTTTTCAATCCTGTCAAGCTGAAGCAAAGTGCGGACCGCACATGGAATTGTGCGGCCGTAGAACCTCCAAAAGGGCTTTTGTCCGAAAATTCCAACACTGTATAAATAAAAGAGTTTCATTTTTTAGGTCAACTTTTGACATCACCAGCCACTCTAGACGCTTTCTTTTGCTCTTTTTAGTAATTTTTGCTATTTTGAGCTTTTTGAAGATTTATTTTAATTATTAATATGGGTTTAATCATCACACCTTCTTCTTTTTTCTTCTAATTTAAGCATGAGTATCTTGATTTTTACTAGGGTTATGACTCAACCCTAGTGTGTAAACTTAATGGGTGTTTGAGTTATTGCTTGTTTATGGATGGGTGTGGATTATCTAGAATTGTCCTTGATTTTATTTGAAGAATTAATGGTTGCAAATATTATTTCATGCCCATTTGACTTGGTCTCTATTTGAGAAAGAGAGACTTAGTCTAGGAAAACTTGGCTAGCAAGAAATTAGGTCGACTGAGAGATTGATAAGCCCAATTAAAGGGTTGAACCTAGAGATAGTAAAACTCGACTTGAGTTTATTATCAAATGCTTTGTTCAATATCCATTTGGACTTGAGAAGCCAAATTGGGCAAAATCACTCTCTAACCGAGAGGTATTGTGTGGGTACTGGAGTGTTGATAGCTATAATACACCTTGACTAATAAAATAAGCTTTAAATTTTACAACCCATTAAGCGAACACCTAGGTGAAGTTCATAGCCCTAGGATTTTTTATCATTTGAAAAACAACCAAAAACAATTTTCTAGTTTCATTCTTTAAATCGCAACTATAGTCTAACTTGGATTTTCAAACAAAATCCAATATTGTCGAAGTGCAAATTAAGATTTACAAACTCACGCGCTAAGATATATACTACTAACACCCATACATGTAGCTCCCTGTGGAATTCCACCCCGACTCTATTGTGTATTATTATTGCATCGATCGTTTCGTATCCTCTAATAGAGGAGTTAAATTGGACGAGATCACCTACCACCGGTTGTAGATGATTGGGTCATTCAGGAATTCACTCAAGGGCTCAACCCTCGAAGTTCCTTGGCCTCTCAATAGCTAAAACAAAATTTGGTGCAGTACCCGGAGTAATCCGGAGTTGCCATCAAAATCGGGCCCTATTCGGGCCTCCGAAAAAACGGATGCTCTAGACTACATTTGATTTTATGCTAAGGCATTAAAATTGATATGCAAATAAAAGGTTACAAATAGAATGAAAGGTAAATATACGATATTTCCAAAAGGGGAAATTTTATATATTTAAAAAATTATTTACAAAGGCACGATAAATCGGCCCCAAAATAAACAAAACAAAAATATACAAGAGAAAACTAGAACAGAACTAAGGCATATATGCAGGATCTTCACCGAGGCTCGACCCGTCACCAGAACCATCGGAACCCTCGGAGCCTTCGGGACCCTCAGGCTCATAGAGTTCCTTGCCTCGGCCTCGAGTCTCTTGGCTACTTCGATCTTGGTCAACATGTCAAAACCTCGAGCGTGATTCTCCTCCAGGGCCTCTCCCCGGGATAGCCGCTTAACATACTCGGTCTTCATCTTTAAGCGGGCCTCAGCTATCTCCACACCAGCCTTATACTAGGCCATCATTTCTTCAACATCGAAGGAATCGATCGAAGTTGCCTCAAATTTGGACCTCAGCGCTGTGTATCCTTGACCAAAGGTATCCCGTTCTGTGACGACAGAGTTCAAGTGTGCCTAGAGTTCATCATTAAGTCGAGACCACTTGTCGGCCTTGTAATTTTCCACCCAGGGCTGATCTTTGACCGATGCCAGCTCCTCTTTTGTTGCCTCTTTTTTTGAAGCCAGCAGGTCCATCCTGCCCTTCCACGCCTTGGTCTTGGCCTTGACCTCACCGATCTGAGCCCGAAGCTGGTCTATCAGGTCTATCTTCTCTTGGACCTACAAAGTGGCTTTGTTAGTCACCACGGGTAGCTTCTCATTTTTAGCCTCAAAGATCCTTAACTTCTCGACCAGGTCGTCATGCTCTCACTTCACGGACGAGGCCTCTTTCTGAGCTTTTTCCAGCTCGGCTCGGAGAATTAGGAGGTCCTTGAGGGCCTCGTCTTGTTGTTCGAGAGCCCTGTACTTGTCCTTCTTCCGGATCTGCTCTTAGAGCTTGAAGTCAAGATGACTGATTTCCAGGCGAGACCGAAGGAAGCTTTATGATGAAGCACTGGAGCCTGAAAAACAACAAGGTCATTAGAATATGCTGAGCAAAAAATTGCAAAAGATACAAATGATAGATGTCTTACCCGATTCAGTGCTCGTTGCGCCTCATTGAAGAGGCTCGACGTGCCTACTTCATTCATCTTTACCTGGTCCTCCTCGGTCACCAGGAAATGAAAGTAGCTTGCCACGCCCATCAGAGCAGACAGGACCCGGGCGTCCGCCGGGATAGTAAGAACGATTGTTCTCTTATGGTTGGGATCCACACTCGGGGCAGGGAACTGCTTCACTAGTTTCGAGCTCGAACTCATCTTGCTCGCTCCCGATGGCACATCCTTTTTTGGGATCTCCAGGTGACCAAGCCCGGAGAAGTCCTCCAATGCGGCCATGTGCATGCCATCAAAGAACGTGTTGAGGGCCTCGTTAGTGCTCGACATTACCTCGTTTGTTTTCTCTTTATCATCTTGAGCCTCTTCGAGCATGTACTCATTATAAGAAGGCGTCTCCACGATGTCAATGATACCAGCTACCTCATTCGAGATAGGAATGACTTCTGGGGAGGTCGCAACCCCTGTATCTACCTCTGGTTCCGAGCTAGAGGGGGATCAACCTTGTGGTCACCTTTCCCGGTTGGAGCCTGATCCCTCTCGTTGAGGGTCGACTCATGAGCAATGAAATCAAGGTCATTGTCCTTGGGATAATCCTTGGGCCGGTAGAGGGAATCGGAGTCCGGTACCCTGGACTTGGTGCTCTTTTTCTTTTCCGAACTCGGATGGCCACCCTCTTCTTCTTCATATCGGCATCTAGGGAGAACGAGGACTTCATTTTCTTCTTCTTTTTCTCCTCCTTTGCGTCAGCCCTGGGTTGTCTTAAGGCGGAGGGTTCGACGAGCGAGGACGGATCCTCGTTCTTATCCATCGGCCTGGGCTCGGTGGTCTTGGGCAAACCTGTGTGAAGGAAGAAGACTTAGCAATATATAAGTCAAGTGTATGAATGCAATCATTCGGGAGAGAGCCTCACCATGGGAACGGGCCTCCCATTTTCCCTTCGAGAGCTTGCGCCATACGCGCTCGAAGTAGGACATCTATTTGCAGATCACCTTGGTCCACTCCTTGAAGTGGGGGACTACATTAGAAACCTGGGAAACCGCTGCACAATGACAAACACAGGCAATTAGAAAAAAAAAGGGAATGCCAAATACTCGAAAAGGAAAAGACTTATGGGAGGCGTTTTAATTTTTCGGGAATGGTAGAAATTCGGAAGGGATGAAGTCTTAGATTTTTTCCCTAACAAATCTCCCTTGCCAACCTCGATCTCGATCCTCGTCGATGTTCGAGAATGGAGCCTTACTTGCTCGGTGAACGAGCTTGATCAACCCTCCTCGGAAGATTCGAGGACTATGTAGATGAAGCAGATGGTCGAGGGTGAAACGAGGTGCTTAGGTGTTGTTTATAAAGTGTCGGAGGAGGATTACGATCCTCCAAATGGACGGGTGAATCTGCCCAAGGTAGACCTCGTACCTTTTGCAGAATTTGAGGACTATGGAGTCTACCGGAGCGAGCGTGAAGGGGTAAGTGTAAGCACTTAGGTACCCCTCCATGTGAGTAGTGATGTCTTCGCTGGGCCTAGGGACAACGTCTTCCTTGCCCTCCCAGTTACAGTCTACCCGAACTGTGGGTAGTGTCTTCGCATTAAGGGAATATATGTACCTCCATGCTCCCTCGCGTCGATCATGTTGACTGGAGGCCTTCTCGACGTTAAAGTCGTTCTTGATGGAGCAGCCCTCGGGGACGAAGATCTTCAAGGGAGGCTCTTGGGCCACCTCATGAATGGATGCCTTGGCATCTATGGCCGGGTTGGAAGATGAAAGGGCGGTTTTCTGAGGCACGAATTTGGAAGTTTTCGCCATCAGATTCTGGGAATATGTAGGTTTGAAGAAAATATATGAAGATTTGAAGATGGGATGAAGATATGAAGGTCTGGGTTGAATATTTGAGGATGAAGATATGAAGATCTAAGGAGCAATGCATGAAGATTTGAAGAAGTTAAAGGTAAATAGAAAATTCGAGGGTAAATCAAAGAGCTCTGAAATCGGAAAGTGGAGAAGTGAAAAGGGGTCGGAGCTTTTATAGAGGAAGGACAATCAACGCGTGACGTTTCACATTCGAGGACAGTCAACCGGCGGTTGACATATATCTGAAGTCAGAACGACGCGATTGATAGGACGTTTCATTGGCCCGTCATCTCGATTGTAACGTACGAAGGAAGGAACCGGGGTTCATTTATCACTTCCTGTCGTGAGACACAGTAAATGATTATGCATGACGGATATAAGGCCGTAATACTCGTCCTCAACCGGATTTCACAACGAAAATCTCGCTCGATATCAATTATGGATCAACAATTACCAAGAAAGGAGATTTTCACCGTTTTTAGACTTATATTAGGACTGGAATTCTCCTACTACATAAAGGGGGAGTTTTTCTTTAGTTTGACACATTGTAACACGCAATCCAAAGTAATAAAAATTTATTTTTGTCCTTTAGCTATTGTGAAAGGCATTGCTCACTTATTCTGTTCTTTATTTGCGGTTGGGCTTGAACTGAAGGCCCAATTGATGACGATCTCACTATTCAATCTAAGATCAGTCCTGCTCTTAACATTGCGATTGGTTTGACTTTTTATTTCATCTTTAATTTATTTATTTATTATTCTTAATTATTCGTGTTGAATTAAATCACATCCTTTAAACCGCACATAAATTTAATTGTTACCCAATTTGGGTAAACATATATATATATATTTTTGATGGGCAATGGACGTAATAATATTGTTTCCTGCCGTACACTATGACTGTAAGCATCTTTGTTAATAAAGAACTCCACAATGTTGTTACAAGTTGATCCTTTGAGGTGTTTCCTCAAAAGTTTATGATTAACATCTAAACTACCTTATTAAGTATCCATTTTGACATTTCCAAAATTGAGTAAGTGACACAATAGGATCAGCAATCAGGCAATAATCTGGTTAATATATTTAAAGCTTGATATAGCCATTCTTGATCATCCACTCCAAACTCCAATGGTTGTTCACATTTTTGAGTGTCCAATAAGCCCAACCAAATGTTGCACGTCCGAATACTTCCAATTGAGCCTTGGCAAACTTTTGGTAATCCTCCTTTGTTGCATCTCTAACTTGCCATTCAGCAACCCATTCCCCTGAAAATTATTTCAAAGTAGATTTGACATGTAAAATAGGTCAAATAACCAAAAGAATATTTGCAATATGGGCCATATAATTATGATCATCTGAGCTAAAAAATTTACAATACACAAAAAAATTAGGACCCAATATTTGTAATATGGGTCATATACCTGTATACTCTTTTCTTTCCAGAATTTTGATTATGATTATTTTTTAGTATTCTATTTTAGGCGTCACATCAATTAGAAATTTAGAATCTATAAACTTTAGATCAAAGAAAATTAGGATCCCAGTTTATGCTATTTTTGACAGATGAAAGGAATATATTAATGTCATGTAATCAAGGAGCGAGGGAAGTAGACATTAACGAGAAAAGACAAATTAAGAAAATATACCAACTAAAGTGAGAGGACCATTAGATTGGGTGACAGTATTAAGTTGAGCTGAACGGTTGGTGAAGACAAAATCAAGATTCTGTTGGACAGTCATGTCGTTAAACATGTCCGAGAAAAGATTGTAGTAATGAACATCAATGACAGAACCCTTTAAGCCACTGGCAAAAGGCAAAAGCTCAGTTGGATCAGCAGGTCCTAATCTGTTGGACATCACCACATACGCATCCGAAGAATGCTTACGAACTGCATTATATCCAGCTTCGTAGTATTTTTTCACCATCTCGAATGAAACTTCTGGTGCTAATGGCTCATTGATTAACTCCACTGCGTAAAGGCTTGGATTCTTGGCATACCTAAATTCATGAGTAAAAGTAAGAAGAAAATGAAAAAGTTAAACAAAATTTTGTTCCTTAAAACCTTTATTTTACCACTTGTACTCGAAAGCAAATGTGGAATCAGGGGTGTTTGTTGGTCGGTACGGTACGGTATTTAGATATTTCAGTTCGGTATTTTCGGTATTCGGTTTCTTAAAATGCTATATCAATACCGTACCTAATTAAATTCGGTATGATTCGATTTTTCTCATTTTGGTTTCGTTTTATTCGGTACGGTAACTTCGATTTATTTGGTATGAATACTAACTAGTGCATAGAGTCATAGACTGTAATATTCTCAATTAAAGTACTCAAAAACGTTTGATGACAAAAGTTTTGTACAAAACAAGCAAATATCAATCCAGAGAGAGAAAATTGTACATAAAGGAATAAATTTGGTCATTAGAAATGTCTTGTTACTTGCTTAGGGTAAATTGATGAACTTATAAAATAAAGCAAAATAAAATTTTAGATTTTTCATATTTATGTTATAATTAATAATATGTGTATTGCGTAATATAATATATATTTCGGTACGGTATCGGTATTTCGGTATTTTATTTTCAACTACCAAATACCATACTTAATACCAAATTATTTTTAAAACTTAAACCAAATACCAAAATAACGAATATCAAATACCAAAATTTTCGATTTCGGTACGATAATTCGATATTTACCAAATTATGCACAGCCCTACGTGGAATACAGAAATTTGGTGAAAATTGTTAATTGTAGCAGGGAATGTACAAGTAAACTGTATAAAACTATTGATATATATGACATGTGAAACTAAAATACATACCCTTATCAAATGAGTTAGCACTTATTTATAAGTTCAAAAGATTTAGTGAATTATATTGTTTTATATGAAAAAAAATATTGTCGCTAAGTTTCATGTGGGTTGATTTTAGGAACTCACATATATAAAATCATTTGCGTTTTAACTACGACATTGTAAAAGAACTTTTATGCTATCATGTCGCTTAAATGATCACACTATATATAACCATTTGCAAAAAATAGTATGACTAATTAGTAATAGGAAAGATAAGACATGTTATCTACGGCAACAAGTTAACCTAGTACAAAAGTTATATACTGTCAATATATATAAGTTAAATCCTATCGTTTATACCTGGCAGTTAAGAAGTCTATGACTGCAACTGTCTGTTGAATGTTATCATCAGTTTTTCCCCATTCAATAGTACCATCTCTATTGGCACTGTGCTCCCAAGGATTTTGGGAACCAGGTGCAGCATGAAGATCTATTATAACTTTAAGTCCGTATTTCCTACAAACATTTCAATTAAAACCCAATATATTATCTAGTGCTGTACCAATTTAATTATATATAAAAGAAAAATTAGTTAAGAATGTGTACTTGGCCCAGAAAAATGCATTGTCTAAGGCATGCAAAGAGCCTCCAACGTAAGGCTTTGGTGGTGTTGGATCACTAGCAATCCACCATCCAACTGGAATTCTCACTGCATTTAGTCCGTTGCTTGCTATGAACTTGAAATCTTCTTCTACTATAAATGTTTTCCAGTGTTCCTGTAATATAAATATATGTTTTTTTCATATTAAAATACATTTATCATTTGCTAAACTACATTAGGTACTAGCATTCCTTTGTGGTCTTGTTTTTTTTACCTAAAGAAAAAAAAAACACCCAAAATGTTTTGTTGAACATATATGATTTATACTCCCTATGTTCCAGTTTATGTGAACTAATTTCCTTTTTGGTTTGTTCAAAAAAGAATGACTCCTTTTTAAATTTGGTAACAATTTAGCTTAAACTTACAATTCTACCCTTAATGAGAATCTTTTATAACCACACAAATACTCTGCGCCCCTTTTTAACTTGTTTACGACCACAAATTTCAAAAGTCTTCATTTTTTCTTAAATTCCGTGCACAGTCAGACAAATTCACATAAATTTGAACGGAGGAAATAGTACCTTTTACGTACTAGAGGTTTAGCTACGTAAATTCAAATTAGTTACTTCATACCTTTCAATTTAATTTATATGGCGGAGTTTGACAGACATCGATTTTGAAAAAGATAATGCGTAGAAAGAGAACATACTGTCATCACTTGTGGAGCCATGATAGGACCATAGCCATTAGTAATTTGGAACTCGCCTTCAAGTCTTCCACTGGTTTGCATGATGAAAACAGAGGGATCATCATCACCCCATCCCCCATTCCCTCCATTATCTGCTGTCACAAGTTCCTCTGTTTTTACCTGCACTATAAATAATTAGTACACTAATAACTCGGAACTTAGGTAAATATATACTCCCTCTCTTTCAATTCATGTGAACCTATTTCCTTTTTAATTCGTGTCAAAAAAATAACCAATTTCCTTATTTGGAAACAATTTTATCTTTATGCAATGATTTATGGCCACACAAAATATATGTGCCTCATTTTACACCACAAGTTTAAAAGTCTTCTCTCTTTTCTTAAATTCCGTGTCCAGCCAAATGGATTCACATAAGTTGAAACGGAGGGAGTATACTATAAATGCACAGATAACCATTCTCAAGAATGCTATTTAGGGATTATCCAGTATTTATTTTGTCTTGAAATTTTAAATTAAAAATCTTAAATTCAGGACAACTCAGGATATTTTTATCCTAAAAAATTAAAATTTAGGACGTACCAACTAATTCCTAAATAGTAGTCCTTTAGAGCGGATATTTGGTGTCATTTCTTCTATACAATTCAAGTAGAGAAGGTAGTAAATAGGTCGCTATTTTCTGTCGAATGACGATTTTAATTTCCCTTCTCATAATCCATAAAATATACTCCATGAAGAAACTTTTTTATGAAAATTTAAAACGAAAAATTAAAAGCATTGATGTCAAAGGCCTCTCATCAGGCTATTTAGAAATGCCGTCAATGTTACTGTCCTAATATTCTCCACTTCCAAAGTCAATAAAGCAGACACTTTTATTATATTAAAAAAAAAAAAGTTGCCTCCTATATATCAACAAGAATAAGCAGCAGACATAAATAATGGATCAATTTATCATTTAATTTGGAAAACAATATTCTCTTGGGAGATATTTTTATTATCAATCGGAGCACTCACTTGGTTGATGAAGTCCACTAACTTTATCATATGGTCCTCTTAAAGGATTTGTGGTACCAAAATTTTGGTCCAAAAAAAAGAAAATGCAAACTTTATTTATGCCCGTATTAGTTTAAATTTATAACTGATTTTGAGAGAAATGATTCTAGATTTGGTTTCCGAATTTTTTTTTTCTTGAATTTAATTTTGAGAGAATTTTTTTTGAAGAATTATTGTTTATAGATCTTATAAATATCTAGAAATCATCATTTAAAACATTAAAACATTGTACAGTCACTTTTGTAAGGTCAAATAGTAAGAGAATATTGAGTAAAAATATCATAATTAGTAAAAATATTCCCTCAATGCTGAAAAGTAAAAGATAAGAAAAGGTTCATCTCTCCTTTTGGCTGTATGGATTTATAAGAGGGGAAGAGATAAACCCAAAAAGAAGAAAAAAAGGATGGACGTGTTACTATATGATCCAAATATATAGTTGGTAAACGCAAAAGAAAAGGTCTGTTTGAAAAAATAGGAGGTCAAATATTCAAAAACACAAAATATATTACCTTTGGGCTATTTCCATAACTTAAAACTAATCCCAAAAGAATTACTACTTAGTTTTGAGTTTGGTTTCAAGGAATTAATTTCTATACACAAATGTTATAAAAAATAATTACATAATCATATCACTAAAAATTAATTGCAGAATTTCTATGATAACATTTATCGGTAACCTTATATAAATGGTAACCAAACTACTAAATATGTAAACTACAATGACAATGAAAAACATCTTTATAGAGTCAGTTTAATATTTAACTTAAATTCAATTTCTCAAAGTATTTTGAACTAATGTCCAAAAAACATTGTTACTGTTGGCAATCTTTGTACGACATTACTTTTTTTATTGTTTCCAAACGACCAAACCAAAGAGATTAATACAAAAAAAAAAAATTCATGATTATTTTTATGGCCAATCAAATAGTTTCATTTGTAACATGATTGCATCTCAAATTAACACAATCACCATTTCAAGAACTCACCTCTAAGAAGAAACCATTTGATGCTTTGATCCGAACACGGTTTGGATCATCTGAGTTTCTCACAATCTCAAAAGTCTCAGAAAATCCAGGTTTGTTTTCCACTGCTACCACATTTCCACTTCCATCTACTCCCACAAATTCTTTGTTAAAAACCCTAAAGTTAAAATTTGTGCTGTTTATCCTCCAAATCTACAAGAAATGATGCAATAACCAAGAAAATGGCTCCCGTTAATTAACTAATAAAAATGATTTTTTACTTCTTTTTTTACCGTTTAAGCAAAAGTTACCTACTTTGAAGGTTTCCCATCCAGAGGCAGCAGTTCTATTTGCAACAATAATTGTTCCTCCTCCTAACTCAGCACACAGATACTTCCCAACTGTTACTGATTTGAATTGCAGTCCAGTTCCATCCTGATCAGTTGTCAAAAAAAATTTGCAGTGTCAGTGAATAAAAGTTACGAGGAAAACCTTGGAGCAACGATAAACTTATCTCCGTGTAACTTATAAGTCACTGATTCGAGCAGTGAAATCAGGCACTAATGCTTGCATTAGGTTTTGCTGTCTGACCGGGCTGCCCTTTGTGGTGTATAAAAGTTATATAAACTCCAAATTAAAACAAGGGAAATGAATTAAAGGTTGTGAAAATTAACCAGAAAATCTTTGTTGGGGATGCCATCAAAAAGAGAAGGTTTAATCCATCCTTCAGTAAGAAGCCAGCCTCCAAGATTAACAGCTCGAACTTTGAAATTTGGAGTAATTCTTCCATAAGAAAAACTAAATATGCAACAAGAAGAGATGATAAAGAAGTAGTAGACAACAAATTTTCTTGCCAATAATGAGTAGCTTGCCATTGCTTCTTAGTAATATTTTAGAGTTGCATGATATATCGTTAACTTAGTAATGCCTTTATATAGATGTCCAATTCTTTGACCAACTAATTCAAACAATCTGAACTCAGAAATAAAGAATGTGATAAAAATAGATAAGATACTATATCTTGATTTTGAATCAATAATGAGCTTCTTATTCAACGCTTTGACCTTTAAATTAGAATTGGATTTACCAATTTTTGTTTTCTACGTACTTTTGGTATGTATCTTAACCCAAAATTCATAACTTTGTTCGTGCACTAATTGATCAATTAACTTAAAAAAATTAAATTATATCAACTGCATTATTGAGATAACTAGCTTTATTTTTTGCAAAGCTAATATAAATAAATAAAATACATTATACTACCAAAGATGGCACCAAGACTGATAACTAGAGCTGTACATATATAGGTCGGGTTGTTCGGGTTATTTAATTACAAAATCAGACCAATTTTGTCCGATTTTAAAATTTATAAATCAATTTAAATCAACAAAAGTCGGATTTTTCAATCTTAATTTTTCTCGGGTTTTTAGAAATTTTTTTCTCGATAAGATCTTCATAGCACAAACACATATAACTTGTGCTCCAAATATTTCTTTGGCCCTAGTAGGATACAACTATATAAATTGTTACCCAAGAAAATAACACAAAATAATGGGAGATGAGTCATGACATCTTACTAAAATATTCAACAATAAATATAATAAAATCTCATAAAATAAATACTACTAATTAATAAGTCATAATGAAAATGAACATATTCTAAAAGTACTAAGTCGTGCTAAACTAAGTTCGACTAATAAATACAATTGATAAGAACTAAGTATTAATTATATGACGAAAAAATAAATTATGCATTTTCACAGTCTACACCAATACAAAACTAAAGAAAATAGATATCCAATACTATTGTCATTTTTAGTATTGAATTGAATTTCTTTTTGTTAACAAGATATGAGGTTAACTATAGTTAGCTAGCTTAGTTAGTGCTAACTGTAGTTAGTTAACTAAGAGTAGTTAGTTAGTTAATGACAGTTGTATTCAACTACCTTAAGTTACAACACTATATATAATTAACAAGTAGTTAGTTATCATGTTCTCTGTATTCATTCTATGAGAAAAAAATAGTTTCTTCTCCAGTGATGCTTCTCCGGATCTTCTTCTTCTCTCTTCTCCATTGAAGCTTAATCACTAGAAGTTATCATGGTATCAGACCTTGCAGATTGATCCGAGCTTACTTCGAGCTTGCTTCCAGCATTTTTTAGCCTTTTTTTGCCTAATTGCTTTTGAGTTGCCATTGTTGGTGAAACTCATCCTTGAGCAACTAGGGTTTTGTTGTTGCAATTCAGAACTGCCTCTAAGTTTTCAAGTTCATTTCAATGGCAATTGAAACTACAAACGACGCTACTGATGCTACACACGCAAGAGGAGGCATCAGGATGATTCCAGTTGTAGATCAACATCATCCTCTATTTTTTCAACCTTGCGATACTCTAGGTAGTTTGCTAATTTCGATTAAACTCGCAGGACCTAAGAACTATGCTTTATGGAGTAGTTTTATGCGAGTTAGCCTACTAGGAAAGAGCAAATTAGGTTTTGTTGATGGTAGGTACTCGAAGAATAAATTTGATCCATCCTTGCATGAACTGTGGGAGAAGTGTAATGCTATAGTCCTTTCGTGGATAATGAATTCAGTTGGCAATGAATTACTAAGTGGTATGGTATATGCTACAAGTGCTCAGAAGGTCTGGTCCGATCTTAGGGAAACTTTTGATAAGGTTAATGGATCGCGAATCCTATATCTTCATAGACAAATAGCCACTTTAACCCAGGTTATTTCCTCAGTTTCAGTGTATTTCTCAAAACTAAGGAAACTGTGGGCAGAGTTTGATGCATTAATGCACTGCCCTGGTTGTGGTTGTGAAGAATCTAAGAAATATGTTGAACATTTTGAATCTCATAGACTGTTGCAGTTTCTAATGGGTCTAAATGAATCATATGCTCAGTCTAACAATCAGATTATGATGATGTCCTCAACTCCTTCAACTAATAAGGCCTATGCTATGATAGTGTCTGAGGAAAGTAGGAGATCACTGACTCCTCCTACACATATTCCTGAGATAAATGAAGGAATAGCCTTGTTTAGTAACAATGAAGGCTACAGGGGTACTAGTTCACATGGCTCTGGTAATGGTGTCATGTATAACAACAAGGGAGGATCATCTAGTTCAGGAGAAAGTTATAGAAACAAGAAGAATATCCTTTACTGTGACTATTGTCACTTCAACGGACATAGCAGAGGTACTTGCTACGAATTGGTGGGATATCCAGCAGATTTCAAATCTAAGAAGAAGATTCCCTCTGTTAGTTATGCTAAGGACAATCATTCTAATAGTGATGTCAACTCTGCTTCTATGGGTGAAATTACCGGTTTAATGGATAACATGTCTAGAAATGCAGCACCTAGCCAAGTTCACAATCAAAATGTTCAAGCAGGACTAACAGGGCTGGCAGGGATTCCACAGTTTACTCAGGGGCAGTACACTCAAATTCTGCAGATGCTTGGCAAAGGCAGTGAGATTGGTAGTTCATCTGAGAATGCAGGTATAGCAAATGCAACCATGACTACCAGTGAAGAACTAATTAAGTGGATAGTGGATTCCAGAGCATCAAATCACATGGTTAATGACAAACAAATCTTAACTGAGAATAGTGAGTGTGATAAGTCCAAAGAATGCATAGTTCATTTGCCTACTGGAGAGACAGTCATTGTTAATCACATAGGCTCTACTTATCTTTTTCATGGTCAAAATATAACTAATGTGCTGCCCATACCTGGATTTAAATATAATCTCCTATCTGTATCAAAGTTAACAAAAGAACTAAAGTGTGTAGCCATGTTTTTCAGGATCTCTTCAGTGGCAAGGTGAAGGGGATTGGTAGAGAAGACAGTGGCCTTTATGTGTTCAACCAAGTAGCCTCCAGGTGAATTTTTCCGTAATACCTAGCAAACTTCAGGTGGATTCTGCTGAAGTACTTCAGATGGATTGCAAACTTCAGGTGGATTCTGCTGAAGTACTTCAGGTGGATCGCAAACCTCAGGTGGATTCTGCTGAAGTACTTCAGGTGGATCGCAAACTTCAGGTGGATTCTGTTGAAGTACCTGTGTCTCAGGGTAAAGGTGTCTTAAATTCTATTGCTGTAAATACAATAACTGGTAGTAGACTAAGTGTATATTTTTGGCACAAAAGACTAGGGCATGTGCCACTTACTACTTTGAGGAGGATAAAAGTTTTTCAATCTGTAAAACATGATTCATCTGAAATTCACTATACAGTATGTCCTCTAGCTAAACAATCAAGACTGCCATTTACTTCAAGTAATAATGTCTCTACTACTTGCTTTCAGACTATTCATGGTGATGTATGGGGACCTTACAGAGTTCCTACTCATGATGGTAGAAGATATTTTCTAACCTTGGTTGATGATCATTCCAGATATACTTGGATTTTTTTACTTCCTTCGAAGGGTGAAGTAGTTGTAGTGATGAGAAATTTTTTACTCATGGTCCAAAATGTTTTTTCTTGTTCTGTGAAAGTTTTTAGGTCTGACAATGGTTGTGAATTCTTTAATTCACAAATAACAGTGTTACTGCAGTCTTTTGGAATCGTTCATCAAAGTTCTTGTGTCTACACTCCTCAGCAAAATGGAGTTGCTGAAAGGAGACATAGATATATCTTGGACACTACAAGAGCCTTGAGGTTCCAAGCCTCAGTTCCTTTAAGGTTATGGGGAGAATGTGTTCTGCCTGCTGTTTATGTGATCAACAGACTGCCTACACCTACTCTTCAAGGCAAGTGTCCCTATGAAGTGTTGCATGGTCAGTTTCCCTCACTACATCATTTGAGAGTGTTTGGTTGTTTGGGTTATGTTACTGATCTCAAAGAAGGGGACAAATTCTCACCAAGAGCTGTCCTAGCAATATT
This sequence comes from Nicotiana knightiana, assembly GCA_005239525.1. Classification (NCBI taxonomy): domain Eukaryota; kingdom Viridiplantae; phylum Streptophyta; class Magnoliopsida; order Solanales; family Solanaceae; genus Nicotiana; species Nicotiana knightiana. The sequence goes on from ML428198.1 coordinate 40,056, forward strand.
TCTTGGTTACTCTTTGACCCAGAAGGGGTACAAGATTTATGTTATTCACTCAAAGAGTTTTCAAGTCACGAGAGAGGTAGTGTTCAAAGAAGATGTCTTTCCTTTCAACCATCTTCCCACTACTATCTCATCTCTGTTCCCAGTCCTCGACCTCAGCACTATACCTACCTCTACTTCTCCTTCTATATCATCCACCTCAATTAGTGTTTAATCTACAAAGCCAGTTTTAGACAGTGGCATATCAAACACAGTTGATCAACCCTCATCAGGCTCAATAGAATCTGTCGAGACAGCTGATGCTTCTAACTGCTCTATGCCTTCTACTGTCTCTGAGCCCTGTAGAAAATCCACCAGAACTAGTAGACCTCCTGCCTGGCTTAAAGATTATGTCACTCAGCAGCAAGGTAATGCCACCTGCTGTTATCCTATGTCAAACTACTTATCCTATGATCATATATCCCAGTAATTTGGTGCTGCTCTTACAGCTTTTTCATCTGTTGAAGAGCCTCCTTCCTATGTCGAGGCAATAAAACATCCACACTGGATTGATGCTATGCAATCAGAGATTGCAGCCTTAGATGATAATCATACATGGAGCATTGTTGATCTTCCTTCTGGGAAAGTGCCTATAGGTTGTCGATGGGTGTATAAGGTGAAGTACACTGCTTCAGGAGTTGTGGAAAAATATAAGTCTAGGCTAGTGGCTAAAGGGTACAGTCAACAGGAGGGGCTTGACTACACAGAGACTTTCTCTCCTGTGGCCAAGATGGTCACAGTGAGATCTGTCATTGCCCTTGCAGCAGCCAAACACTGGCCCATCTTTCAAATGGATGTCCATAATGCCTTTCTACAAGGCGATCTTCTAGAGGAACTCTACATGGAGATTCCTCAGGGGTTTGCAAGCCAGGGAGGGACTTCTAAGGTTTGCAAACTTCAGAAGTCCTTGTATGGCCTGAAGCAAGCCTCTAGGCAATGGAACAAGAAACTAACTGATGCACTAATGGGTCTTGGCTTCACCCAAAGCCACTATGACTACTCTCTCTTCACCAAAAGGGAGCAGGCTGCACTGACAATAGTCTTGGTGAATGTAGATGATCTACTGGTGATAGGTACCTGCTCTGATCTGATTATTAAAACAAGGAATGACCTCAAGCTCATGTTCAAAATGAAGGATTTGGGAGAGCTAAAATTCTTTCTTGGAATAGTGTTTGCTAGGTCTAGAAAATGCATAGTAATGAGCCAAAGGAAGTATGCTTTGGAACTTATATCTGAAATGGGACTTGGAGGATCCAAACCAGCTGGTACTCCACTAGAGTCCAATGTGAAACTAACCTCGATGGAGTATGATTCTTTTATGAAAGGTGACTCCGTCTCTGATACAATAAGAGAGGACAGTCTACTAGAAAATCCATGTCAATATCAAGACTCATAGGAAGGTTGTTGTACCTTACTATGACTAGAGTTGATATTGCCTATGTTGTGCAAGTGCTCAGCCAATTTATGCACAAGCCAAAACAGTCACACCTTGAAGCTGCCCACAGAGTTGTAAGATATATCACGGCAGCACCTGGTCTAGGTCTGCTAATGCCCTCAAACAGCTCAGGCACACTTACAGCTTATTGTGACTCAGACTGGGAAGGTTGCTTACAAACTAGAAGGTCTATTACAGGATATCTAGTAAAGTTTGGAGATGCTACTATATCCTGGAAGTCGAAGAAACAGGATACAGTAGCCAGAAGTTCAGCAGAGGCAGAATTCAGAAGCATAGCCTCCACAGTTGCTGAACTGACTTGGCTGACAGGCTTATACAAAGAGCTGGGAGTTGACATCAACTGGCCCATTTTGTTATACTGTGACAGTAAAGCTGCTATCCAGATTGCAGCTAATCCTATCTTCCATGAGCGAACAAAGCATATAGATATTGACTGTCACTTTGTGAGAGAAAAAATTGTTCAGGGAATGATCTAGAAATTTCATGTTTCTACTAAGGAGCAACTTGCAGATTTATTAACTAAGAGTCTTGGAAAATTGCAGCATGACTATCTACTGTCCAAGCTGGGGTTGAAAGACATATTTCAACCATCAGCTTGAGGGAGGGTGTTAACAAGATATGAGGTTAACTATAGTTTTCTAGCTTAGTTAGTGTTAACTGTAGTTAGTTAACTAAGAGTAGTTAGTTAGTTAATGACAACTGTATTCAACTAACTTAAGTTACACTGTATATAACTAACAAGTAGTTAGTTATCATGTACTATGTATTCATTCTATGAGAAAAAAACGGTTTCTTCTCCAGTGATGCTTCTCCGTATCTTCTTCTTCTCTCTTCTCCATTGAAGCTTAATCACTAGAAGTTATCATGTTAGCATTATTATTGATTTGGCTTATTTGAGTTACTAGCATTTATGAGCTATATTACATATTGATCCATTCAAAAATTAAATCCAAACTTGAAATAATATGTTAAAGAGAGAAAAAATATAATATCGGGTTGATTTAGTTTTGGATTGATTTTTTTAATTAAAATCAAACCAAACCAATTATGGTGAGATTTTTTCTCCAAAACCAAACCAAATCGGGATTAAATTTTTTTCCCCAATTTAACTTGAATTATTGGTTAGTTCAATGTCGGTTATGTTTGTACATCCTTATTGATAACGTAGGTTAACCGTAGATTTGAAGCTTTCAATGCCGATATATAATACTTGGACTTTTCAAAGGTGATCCCACATATCACCTTCTTTCTCTTTTCTTTCCCACTGAAGTCTTCCATTTCTTGAGGGTTGACTTAGATTAACATCACAATTTACAGCTATAAATATTCTTTGCCTAACTAAAATCTGGTATTCTATCAATTAAATAGTTCCTAATTACTAAAATAACAAAATATGATTCATCTTCTCTGGCTTTTCCAACCTTTAGTTTCCATAAAATATTTAAAAATTTGCAAAGATGACGAAGAAGAAGAATTTTATCATTCGGTCAAAGACTTCTAGAGATTGGCACTGCGTGCACTTCACCATACAAAGCTTATTAAGGGTGGCGATTATTTAATTAAATAAAATATACATATGACGGTCCGTTTAGCATGTGTTAATTAATCCTAAGGTCTGAAATTCTGTGAATCTTGAATTCATTAATGCAAAATAGTAAGGTAATTAAGTTTACATTGCTATTTTCACCTTATGAGTAACATCATTTACCAGAAATCATAACAAGAAGTAAGAGAGAACTTGTGGATTAAACACCGTAAATTTCTCTACAAGTTTCAAGCTCCAAATTCTACAAATCAAGCTCAAGCTCAAGCTCAAGCTCAAGAACGTCGAGCAAATCAAGGTTCAAGAAGTACAAGTTCAAATCAAAGTTCATATTAGTTGAATTCGAGATCATCGTTCGCGAAAACGAAAACTAATTCAAGATCAAACTCAAGGGTCCTTGAATTTATTTACTGTTGTAAAGAAGAATCAGATGATTCATAAATATTGTAACACTTATATTTTTGAAATCGATTGTTACAATAAAAAAAAGTAACATCATTTAAAGTTTGACTAGTGAGTTGTGATAATTAATGTTTTAGTCTAAATTACTATGTTCACCATTGTAGTTTAATTTATTACAACCAAGATATTTTATTCTAACTTTCCGAATGGATAAGCAATTAAATTATGCACCATGGTTAATTAAAAACCAGAAAATAAAGCTGACTCTGAAAAGTATTTAAAAAAAAATTACTTACTCTTGTTTTAGGGGTCATTCTACTGTTTAAGTTTTAGTGCACAACGTGCCGTGAGTGGCACTATAACAAAGTGCCTATACCTGCGGATTAAGTATTAAACTCCTTTTATTAATGCTAATTTACTTGCTTTAGTTCCCATTAAGACATTGAAAACGATCCAAAATTGGCTTCATCAATTTCGGCACAAATCGATTAAAACCCATTTTCTAGAAGATAAATCCATACCTACCGTGATGAGACTATTATCCGATGGGAATCTTAAATGGGTGACTAATTTCTAGGGGATGTAATTAAACTGAAAAAGATTAGGTAAAAGAGAAGAGAAAATACAAAGGAAACTACAACAAAATCACTTTCCCTTAAGTTCACGAGTTACTACGAGCTTGCTTAATCAAAGAAAAAAGAAATTTATTTAGAAATTCTGGGCATGCAATAGAGTACGCTATAACGTGGAAAACACACATTCATATTTTTAAAGTATTTTCTATTAATATCTGATAAATCAAGAACTCCGTTGTATGTCAACAATAGAACCAGTATTGCATGGGAAATTTGAATTCTTATCAAGTTTTCTCTTTACGAAAACTGAAAGGGGGGGGCGGGGGGGATTAAGTATGATAACATAAATATTTTCACCATGAAAACAAAACAGATCTCATCAAATGAGATAAATTTTTCTTAAATATGCAGCATCAAGAGAATTTTTCTTGTTCAGATTAAAAAAAAAAATCGTTCTATTTATATCATGTGAAATTCGAGAGAATCTTTATAGAGTTTAAGAAAATTGGTATTTAGTTCCAAAATCATGAAAAAAATTGTACGTCCAATATTATAGTAAAATTTGGATTGACCATAAAGTTTATATCTCTAGTATGTTAAGATAGTGAGTCATACAAGGAAGAATGGAGCTCCCAGAATGTGAGAACTCCTCTCTAAACTCCCACACACTTTTGTTAAATCCCTGATAACACCTCACAAATTCATACAAAATGGAACACAATTGAGAACCTAACACTAATTGACCTGGGCTCAGATTTTTTCCTTATAAAATTACAAAAAAAAAAAACATGTTTAAGGCTCTGCATAGAGGACCATGATTTGTGTTGAACCACTTCTTATCCGTTAGAAAGTGGGAGCTTAAGTTCATTGCATCATCAACACAACTCACCTATTCTGCAATATGTGTAAGACTGCCAGAATTGCCAACATAATTTTATGATGAATAAATACTCCACAGAGTTGGGTCCAAACTGGGACAACTATTCAAAGTGGACGCCTGCACATCTTCTACTACCCGGGGAGGATATGTCAGGATTTGCATTGAAGTACCTTTAGAACGACCTCTAAAAACTCACCTTCTTATAGGGCACCATAGTCAAGTGCTACTATATGAGGGCCTGAATCTTTTATGTGCCAAGTGTGGTTGTTTTGGCCATGCAACCCCAAACTGCTCCTTCACAAAACCCCAATCTACGGAGCAAAGCAATACTCAAGACTCCAATAACACTCAAGCCAACACTGCAGACTCCAACTCAGAATAGAAAATTGTCCATTTTTCTAAGAAGTCACCGGCAAGAAGCAAAGGAAACTTTCACGCAGGGCACAAAAGGGCGGCTAGAGAGGCGGCAATGTAAGGGCAACCAAACACAAGTAATACTTCTAACTCTATTGGGACTTTGCAGGCCCAACAACTAAACAAGGGTACAGATAAGTATAATAATCTTATTAATAAGTTTGGGGCACTTATGGACTTAGACATGTGCTCCAAAAACTAAATGGACCAGGAAAAAAAATATGCCACAAGCCCAGTAAACCACGACTCAAAAACTACCTATTCATCGACTGTGGCTAAGGACAAAAGTCCTGAACAATACATTCATGAGATAGAGCCTAAGCCCACCCCCCCCCCTGTCAAACACCCCATAATTAATTCTACTACCACCCACTCATCAATTCCTACTCACCCATTAGGTCTTACTCATCAACTCACGCCATTACACACACAAACGACACATAAGACAGTCATTTCAGCCCAAGAGGATTTGAACAACAAGGGCCAATTACTGGCACCCAAGCCCACTATATCACATGCCAATACTATGCCAAATGGGATACACGTTAGCAGCATCAAAATCAAGTTGCATGCCACAGTAACCTACAGCCCCTCTAGCCCTTCCCTTTTCCCACGCACAAAAAATCATTACCCCTCGTGTGACTTATATCCATCCAACTCTACAAAGATGGACTATGTACCATCAACTTCTCCATCTGAAACTAATCCCACTACTATACAATACATACATACAACTGACCATAGCCACACGTTGCCTTACTCTTCTCCAAACAACCATGCAGAGATCAACCTTCACACCAAATGCCAACCAAACACCAAGGAGGAGATTGGACAACAACCAACTGTTCCAGTTTCCACGCTTGGAAATGCAGGGCCCTCAACTCCCACATATCAACACACCTCTAGTATATATATCCGAACAGGAAACGATGGATCTACCTCTCCAATCATGGCTAGAGATGGGATTGTAGGTTTATGCTTTGATGTTCACGATGGAAATCAACAGTCAGGAAGTCATATTGCTCCTATATTACCCATCTCACCTAGTAGATATAATAACGGAGGGAACAAGGCTAGGGATGGATGCTTTTGCGCAAAACCAGTGGTATACGACTCAAACATCATTCCTACTGGACTAGCATGTATCAAAATTGAACCTATCTCACTGTACACTTCCCATGCAGCCGCCAAATCCAGTTCTCAACCCCAAGACCAGTCTGCTCCCACTTTATCCTCCACGTCACATGGGGAAAATTTATGCACCATGGTTTCAGAATCTAACCTTCTTCAACCCTCTATCACCCTACTCGACTCCAACCAGTCCTTTTGACCCACTAACACCACCAAATAGTCCATCATCCCCACCACCTCCATCTCCACACGAACTAGATATAGAAACAAGGCAGGAGTTAGCTTAGATCTTAGCAGAGCTCAGGGAGACAAGGACAAAGTTCCTATGGCTAAAAGGCATTCAACTTTACAACCTAAAGGAACAGTACAAAAAATTTTTTATTCTGAAATGTCCACCGGAAATGATCAAATGCAGTCTCAACTTTCGTGTAACCAAAAATTGAGAGGTAGGAAAATACTCAATGGTGATAATTCCAACACTCCTTCAACCTCCTCCAACAGTGCACTTGCAAGGACAACAACCACAACAAGCTGCAATCCCACTGAACCCTAGTTCTCCAATTACTACACCCTCTATTAACATTATATCTTCAAGTTTGGAATTTTAGGGGTTCTCACAATCCATAGTTTAGATGCCACTTTAGGTTTATATTAGACAACCATAGGCCAGTACTTGCAATACTTTTGGAAACACACATGCATGATCATGAAAGGCTTCGTGAAGCCTTCCACTTCACTAACATGGCTCAAGTGTCTGCCAATGGCCTCACTGGAGGGCCTGTGGTGTTATGGAATGAAGAACTAATCAAGGTGGAGGAACTTAGGATGTCTGAACAAGAAATTCACTGCCTTGTCCAGGTATGTCCTGACAAACCTAAATGGCTACTGTCTGCTATTTATGCTGGTACTGTTACTCATTTACATTCAAACCTTTGGCATAGTTTAATGAACATGCATGACACCTATAACACGCCCTATCTAATTGGGGAGACTTTAATGAGATTTTATTTTCACGTAAAAATTTTGGGGGGTTGCCTATTAGGGTTAATATAGTGGACAAATTTGCTAAATATGTTAATTAGTGCAAGTTAATTGACCTAGGTTATAAAGGAAGTAGATTTACTTGAACTAATAAACGAAAAAAAGGCAGCACAATGTTAGAACGTCTTGATCATTTTTTATCTAATTATGAATGGATTAATATGTACCCTGAGGCAACAATACAATTTTACCTAGAACATATTCTGACTAGTGTCCTCTACTTATCACCTTAGAGATCAAAATTGATATACCTATAAAGAATCTTAGGTTCAAACCTATGTGGGTATCTCATCCACAATTTTTTCAGTTAGTACAACAAACATGGTCGGAGAACCAACCACTATTAGAAACTACGAAAAATTTCCAGAAAATAGTGACACAATGGAACAGTAAGGTCTTGGGGAATATTTTTGCTCGTAAGAGAAAATTACTAGCAAGATTAGCTGGAATTCAATCCTCCCTCCACTATCCCACTAGTACCTACCTACAAAATTTGGAAATCCAATTGTCAAATGAGTTTAGAAATATTCTTCGGATAGAAGTAGACTTTTGGAAACTAAAGTCTAGGCTAATGTGGCAAAATAATGGTGATGCAAATATAAAAATTTTCCATATGTCTACCCTACATAGAAATAGGAGAAATAGGATAACTTCGTTAAAAGATTCAGTGGGTAATTGGTGCTACGACCAAAATGATATTAAAAACACCATTCAAAAGTTTTATATTAATCTATTTACAACGGACCATATATATTCCACTAACTTGTCTGAGATAGCACATACCTGCCTTATCAATGGGAAAGTCTTAACTACTTTAAGTGAGCCACTTTAAGATACTGAAATTAACCAAGCTTTACGTAGCTTTCAACTTTATAAGGCTCCTGGGTCGGATGGGTTACACCCTTTCTTTTATCAAAAATATTGGCCTGTGTTGGGTAACAAAGTCAGAAAATTTTTTCATGAAATTTTCAATTCTCAGATAATTCCTCAGTCTTTAAATCAAACATATATTTGCCTTATTCCCAAAGTCAAACATGCCCAGACTATTCAACAATACAGGCCTATAAGCCTTTGTAACACTATTTACAAACTTATAACAAAAATTATTGTCAATAGGCTTAAGCACGTACTCAACTCCATCATAGGACCAACACAAACTAGTTTCCAACAGGGTAAACGGGCCTCTGATAATGTCATAATAGTGCAAGAGGTTTGAAATCACTTTGCCCAAATGAAAGGAAAGGTCGGTTGCATGCTTTTTAAATTTGATTCGGAAAAGGCATTTGATAGACTGGAATGGTCGTTCATTAGAACTACACTAGTTTACTTTGGCATCCCTAAGGCTATGATTAATTAATAATGTCTTGTGTTACTACTACTTCTATATCTATACTCATCAATGGCTCACGTACTCCTTATTTTACACTTACAATAGGTATTAGACAAGGTGACCCTTTATCACCATATATATTCATTATGTGTATGGAAATGTTCTCACGATCCATTAATCTATCTGTAGATTATTTACAATGGCAACCTGTTAGTATTACAAAAAGGGGTCCCAAGCTATCCCATCACTTTTTTGCGGATGATATCCTTCTGTTTTAAAAAATAACTTCTAAAAGTTGCTACGCCATAATAGATGTAATAAATCATTTTACAAATGTTTCTGGCCAGAAAATCAACTTTGAAAAATTAAAGTTTTTTTCTCAAACAACTGTCCAACGAATGATAAAAATTTGGCCCTAAGCTGCTTTCAAATCAAAAAAGGAACCAACTTTGGTAAATACCTAAGATTCCCAATCTTCCATAAACGACCTAAGACAAGTGCCTTCCAGTTTATACTTGACAATATTCGATCTGGATTAGCAGGATGGACGACCAATTTCTTATCCATGGCAAGTTGAGCCATCCTAATTAAGTCTATATTAAATAATTTACCTAACCATGTTATGCAATATATCCATATTACAACATCAATCATTAATAAAATGGAACAATACCAAAGAAATTTCCTATGAGAGACAACTCCCACATAAAAGAAATTGCATCTTTTAAAATGGAAAAAAATTACTAAGTCAGTCGAAGAAGGAGGTTTGGGTATCTAATGTCTTAGACACAAGAATAATGCCTTACTAGCAGGGCTAGCATGGAGGGCTTTTCATTCACCAAAAACCTTATGGGCTAAGATATTAATTCAAAAATTCCTTCACAAGCCACCCTCCACATATTACTCCGCTACTTGGGTAATATTCTCAGGAGATGGAAAAATTGCCAATTAGGTTTACAATGGCATATAGGAACAAGTGCACAGATCCACTTCTGGACTGATTGTTGGATAAAAAATGGGATAACTGTGAGATCTCTTATCAGTGGCCTGTTAACACAGGACACGCATGATCTCAAAGTAAGTTCCATTCATAACAACAACGTCTGAAATTGGAATCTAGTTCCTTTTGAGCTTCCAGCTGACATTAAAAACACCATCACTAACCAATATATTTCTGTTTACAATAATAAATTTGATAGAATCTACTGGGTTTTAACTAGTCATGGAAACTTTAATGTTAAGTCAATGTACACAATTCAAGCAAATCAGATTACTACGAATCATACAACAAACTATCAATTTGGATGGATATGGAAATTACCCATTCACCCAAAAATAAAATATTTCATTTGGTTACTTAGCCATAATAGATTACCAAACTTGAAACATCTTAACTCACTTAATATAATTACAAATAGTACATGCACTTACTGTCACCAGGAAGAGGAATCAAACAACCAACTTTTTTTGGAATTCCCAAATGCTAAATTTACTGGAAAAATATAGGAATGGAACATCATATTACAAACTTGACTAATTATAACAACCCAAAAGGTTGGCTCAAGCCCTTAATCTATTATAATCTTATAGAATTTCCTAACAAAGTTAATCTGATGACCTATTTGTCATTAAGCCTGTGGAACATCTGGATTACTAGAAACAAAAATGTCTATGAAAATAATAAAAAATAAGTTAATATAAATACTACTACACAACTAGCAACAAAATACTGTTACCTAGCAAAACCAACAACCGCACCACAACGTAGGGTTAGGGTTCCTCTAAAATGGATACCTCCTAAACCCAACATATACAAGCTTAATACGGATGGGGCTAGGAATTTCTCTAATACAAACGGTATTAGTGGAATAATAAGAAACCACACTGGCGAATGGATAACAGGTTTTGCAGGAAACACACCCAAACACTCTATTTTGGCAACTGAACTATATGCTCTACTACAGGGTCTTATCCTAGCAAAAGAAATAACCTCGTTCCGCTACAGGTAGAACTGGACGCCAAGGAGGTAATCACACTACTACACAACGATAGTGTACATTTTGCTAATCCAATACATGATTGCAGGCACCTATTCAAGATGCTCCATGATCCGATAGTTAGTCATGCGTACAGAGAGTAGAATCAATTAGCAGATAAACTAGCAAGATCAGACAGTTTTTTGGAAGGAAGCTATCATATACAAACTTATGATCATCCACCAACTTTTGCGACAGAAACTTGGGCAAATGATAAACAAGGGCTATCAATCTTGCGTGCTATTCCACAGCTAGGCCTAGATCTAGATGAAGAAGAATCCACCACAACGAAGCTACGAGGACTTTGCGGCGCGACCTTGCTTCCAGATGAAACTAGTAGTATAGATACGAGTAGTCTTAATTTGGTTTGTAATAGAACACATATAACTACCTCTACTTTAAGCAGTAATAGGGTGCACGATGGGCACCTAGATCTCTGTATGCATGAGTTTAATTAATATATAATATCTATCTTTCGTACAAAAAAAAAAAATAGTGAGTCATACGTAATTTTTTTTTCATGCATGTATATATGTATGTTCCTCTTGATTACTATCATAGAATTTTTAGTTTTCATTTTTGTAAGTCGATCGAGATGTAGGTTGAATGTTTGAATGTGTTAAATGGTCGTCACGACCCAGAATTCCCACCTTCGGAATCGTGATAGCGCATAATATTTCACTTGCTCGGCAAGCCAACGTTAGAGAATTCTTAATGCCAACTTTAGCCAATATCAATAACAAGAACAATTAAGCTACATAGAATCTAAAACTGATTTTCAGAATAACATAAAAATCATAATATCTGATACATTTAGGATCTGGAGTCACAACTCACGAGCTACTATGATTTATTACAAACAGAGTCTGAAAGGGAATACATTGTTCTAAAAGAAAAGAAACAGTAAAATAATGTAACTAGGAAGAGACTCCAGGGTCTCGCCAGTAGATCTACCTTGGGTCTCTTGTCGAGCAAGTCCATCTGCTGACCTCACGATCAGCTAGGGCCGGTACCAAAATCTGCACAAAAAGTACAGAGTGTAGTATGAGTACAACCGACCCCATGTACTCTATAAGTGCCGATCCTAACCTCGACGAAGTAGTGGCGAGGCTAAGGCGGGTCACTCATACTACAACCTGTACTATCATAGATAATATATACAGAAAAAAGAAATACATAATGAAATAAAGCTGTCAATTGAAAGTAATAGTTATAGGTTCAGGAATAAGCCAACGATGTTCAGAATTTACCAATTCTTAGGTGCAAAAGAAAATACCGTAAAACTATCACACAATCCTCTCTTATTTTCTTATAACAATATTAACAATAATGAATATATATATATATATATTATATATAGGTGTTACAGCGCGCAAACCGATCCCACCATATCACAATATCATAATCATAGTTCACCTTTATTCCATCAAAATAATCCACCCTTACTACACCTGTTGCAGCGTGCAACCCGTTCTCATAGTATAGTACAGATTCAACCCTATTCCACCTCATGATTCCACCCTTATTTCACTTGTTGCGGCGTGCAACCCGATCCCACCATATCAATACCAAGTACTCAATATGCACAGTAACACTTACAATTCAAATCACGGAAAGCCTTTACAATCCCTAAATACCCAACATAAACAAATAAGGAAACCTTATACAACATGATAATACGCATAAATAATACTACACAATGAAACCAGCCCAGAAATTACAACTATAAGGTGCAAACAAACCAACTTGAGCAATATCAGAAAATCATGAAACTATGAAAAGATCTAATATCATAAAGAAGAGAAACATTGATTAACAGGTACCATTAGACATGGAAACACATTTAGAGCATATAGCAGTTTAGATAAGGAAAGCAATAATTAAAGAAAAGCGAAAAAGACATGGAAAACAGATAATTCGGCAGCGCATAGGCACTCGTCACCTCGCATATACGCCGCTCACATGAAATTCACATAACACATAGTCCGAGGGATCCTAATTCCCTCAAGTCAAGGTTAGACACTACAGTTACCTCGGTCCAAAAACCACTCAATGATCAACCACTGCTTTGCCTCTTAAACAAGCCTCCGAACCAATAAAATCTTGCAAATTAACAATCAAACGATTCAAATTAAGCCTTTGGAACTACCCACAATTTCAAAGAATTCAATTTAGGTCATTTATGAAAAAATCAACAAAAGTCAACTCCCGGGCTCCCTTGGTCCAATCCCGAAGTTCGGACCAAAACCTGATTACCCATTCACCCCCGAGCCCAGTTATGAAACTTGTTTTAGAATCCGACCTCAATTTGAGGTCTAAATCCGCAATTTACAAAATCCCTACATTCTACCCGAAAACCCCCAATTTCCATTGTGAAAACACAAGATTTAAGGTTGAAACTTTAGGAAATCTAGTGAAAGATTGAAAAAGACTAGTTTAGAATAACTTACCAATGATTTGGGGAAGAAAAGTTCTTTGAAAAATTGCATCTAGGGTTTCTTGTTTTGAAAATTATGAAGAATGAACAAAATCCCGTCTAAGTCAAGTTTTACCCAACTGCAGATGTCGCAAATGCGATATCATGTTCGCATTTGCGAACATCGCAATTGTGAGAAAAAGGTCGCAAATGCTAACTCCTTCAGAAATCCTAGTGATCGCAAATGCGATAAATCAGCCGCAAATGCAAACCCTGCACCCCTCGCAAATGCGGCCTCCGCTTTGCAAAAGCAAAGTTTGCCAAAACAATACTGAGTCGCAAATGTGACTCTGCCTTCGCAAAAACGAAAATGGCAAGATTGCAAATGCGAACTCTAGCCTCGCAAATGCAAGTATATGGTGGCCCAGCTACTCTTTGCAAATACACTGACTAGCTCGCAAATGCGAACCAATCTATGGTCGCAAATGCGAATCCTGATCTCGTAAATGCAAGATAAGAGGCATGCACCAGAACTGAAACACCAGCAATATTTTCTAAGTCAAATTACATTCCGTAGCCTTTCTGAAACTCACTCGAGCCCTCGGGGCTCTAAACCAACTATGAACACAAGTCTAAAAACATTATATGAACTTGCTCGCACGATCAAATCGCCTAAATAACACCTAGAACTACGAATTGAACGTGAAAATTTCAAGAAAACTCTAAAACCTCTATTTTCACAACTGGACGTCTGAATCACGTCAAACCTACTCCGTTTCTCATCAAATTGACAAACAAGTCATATATATAGTATTGGGATTATACCAGGTTCCGGAACTAAATTACGAACCCGATATCCAAAAAGTCAAACATCTATCAAACATTTCAAATTAATTAAGCCTTTAACTTTCAAATTTCTACAAAATGCGATAACTCAGACCCACCAGGACCGTCAGAATTCGAATCCAGGTCTATTTGTTCAGAATGTTGACTGAAGTCAACTCAAATGGATTTCAAGGCAAAAATTTCATATTTTTCTTAAATTTTAACATAAAATCTTTCCGGAAAGATGCCCGGACTATGCACGAAAATCTAGGAAGGCTAACATGAGGTGTTTAAGGCCTCAGAACAAAGAATTGGGTTCTAAAACATAAGATTACCATCGGGTCATCACATTCTCCGCCTCTAAAATAATCGCTTGTTCTCAAACGAACATAGAAAAGTACCTGAGCTGATGAAAAGATGGGGATATCTACTCCGCATGTCCGACTCATACTCCCAAGCAGCTACCTAGACGGGTTAACCTCTCCGCTGCACTCGAAATGAAGGGTAACTCTTCGACCTCTACTAAGGAACCTGCCGGGCTAGAATAGACACCGAATCCTCATCATAAGTCAAATCCTTGTCCAACTAGACAAAGCAAAAATCTAATACATAGGGCGGATCACTGTGATACTTCCGGAGCATAGACACGTGGATTATCGGATGTACTGCTGATAGCCCTGGTGGTAATGCAGGCTTGTAAGCCACATCTCCCACTCCCTCAAGAATATCAAAAGGTCCGATATACCTAGGGCTCAACTTTCCCTTCTTTACGAACCTCATCACATCCTTCATGGGTGATACTGGGAGGAACACACTCTCTCCGACCATGAATGCAACATCGCAAACTCTACGATCGACATAACTCTTCTTCCTGGACTGAGCTGTGCGAAGTCGATTCTGAATAATCTTGACCTTATCCAAGGCATCCTATACTAGACTGTACCCGACAACCGAGCCTCCCCCGGCTCGAACCATACGACTGGCGATGGGCACCGCCTACCGTATAATGCCTCATAGGGAGACATCCGGATGTTCGACTGGTAGTTGTTGTTGTAAGGAAACTCCACAAATGGCAAGAACTGATCCCACGATCCTCCGAAGTCTATAACAAATGCGCTGAGCATATCCTCCAATATCTGAATAGTGCGCTCGGATTGTCCGTCCATCTTAGGATGAAACACTATGCTCAACTCAACCCGCGTGACCAACTAACATTGTACTGCTCTCCAAAAATACGAGGTGAACTGCATACCTCGATCAGAAATGATAGACTCGGGCACAAAGTGAAGACGGACGGTCTCGTAAATATAAATCTCTGCCAACCGCTTTGAAGAAGAGGTAACTGCCATAGGAATAAAATGAGCTGACTTGGTCACCCTGTCCACAATGACCCAAACTGCATTGAACTTCCTCTGAGTCCGTGGGAGTCCAACAACGAAATCCATAGTGATACGCTCTCATTTACACTCAGGAATCTCTATCTTCTGAAGCAAACCACCAGGTCTCTAATGCTCATACTTTACTTGCTGACAATTTAGACACCGAGCTACATAAGCAATTATATCTTTCTTCATCCTCCTCCACCAATAATGCTTCCACAAGTCCTGATACATATTGGCGGCGCCGTGATAAATAGAATAACGGGAACTGTGGGCCTCCTCAAGAATCAACTCACGAAGTCCATTCACATTAGGCACACAAAAATGACCCTGCATCCTCAAATCTCCATCATCTCCAACAGTAACCTAATTGGCACCACTGTGCCGCACTGTGTCCCTAAGGGCCAACAAATGAAGGTCATCATATTGCCTATCTATGATGCGCTCAAACAAAGAAAACTGAGCAACTGTACAAGCTAGAACACAGCTGGGCTATAAAATATCCAACCTCACAAACTGGGTTAACAAAGTCTGAACATCTGATGCAAGCGGTCTCTCACCGACTGGAATGTACGCAAGGCTTTCCATACTCGCTGCCTTTCTACTCAAGGCGTTGGCCACCTCATTGGCCTTCCCGGGGTGGTACAAAATAGTAATATCATAGTATTTAAATAGCTCCAACCACCTCCTCTGCCTCAAATTGAGATCATTTTGCTTGAAAAAATACTAAAGGCTCCGATGATCCGTGAAGGCCTCACACGACACACCGTAAAGATAGTGCCTCCAAATCTTCAGTGCATGAACAATGGACGCCGACTCTAAGTCATGAAAATGGTAATTATTCTAATGAACCTTTAACTACCACGATGGATATGCAATCACCCAACCATCCTGCATCAATATTGTACCAAGCCCAACACGGGACACATCACAATATACCGTATAAGATCCTGAACCTGTGGGCAACACCAACACCGGCGTTATAGTCAAAGTATTCTTGAGCTTCTGAAAGCTCGCCTCACACTCATATGTGCATCTAAATGGGGCACCCTTCTGGGTTAACCTGGTTAACGGGGCTGCTATAAATGAAAACCCCTCCACAAATTGACGGTAATAGCCCACCATACCCAAGAAAATCTTGATCTTCGTGGATGAAGTGGGTCTAGGACAGTTTTGAACGCCTCAATCTTCTTAGGATATAACTGAATGCCCTCTACTGATATGATGTTCCCTAAGAAAGCGACCGAATCGAACTAAAACTCGCACTTTGAAAACCTAACATATAACTGGTTGTCTCTCAGAGTCTAAAGTGCAATCCTAAGATGTTGCTCGTGCTCCTCACGACTGCGGGAGTAGATCAAGATATCATAAATAAACACAATGACAAATGAGTCCAAATAAGGCTTGAACACTCAGTTCATCAAATCCACAAATGCTACTGGGCATTTGTCAACCCAAAGGACATCACTAGAAACTCATAATGCCCGTACCGATTCTGAAAAGCTGTTTTAGGGACATCGGATGCCCTAATCCTCAACTGATGGTAGCCAGATCTAAAATCAATCTTTAAAAAAACCTTGGCACCCTGAAGTTGATCAAATAAGTCATCAATCCTCGGCAAAAGATACTTGTTCTTGATGGTGACTTTGTTCAACTGCCGATAATCTATGCACATCCTCATCGATCCATCCTTCTTTCTCACGAATAACACAGGTGCACCCCAGGGCGAGACACTGGGTCTAATGAAGCCTTTATCAAGCAAATCTTGCAACTTCTCCTTCAATTTTTTCAAATCTGGCAAGGCAATATGATATGGAGGAATAGGGATGGGCTGAGTGCCCGGAGCAAAATCAATACAGAAATCAATATCCCTGTCGGGTGGCATCCCCGGGAGGTCTGCAGGAAACACCTCTAGAAACAGACGAACAACTGGTACTGAATCTATGGAAGGAACCTCCACGCTAGGATCGCGAACATAAGCCAACTAAGCTAGACACCCCTTCTTGACCATATGTCGATCTTTCACATAAGAGATAACTATGCTGGTAGAATGGCCAGAAGTCCCCCTCCATTCTAATCTAGGAAACCCCCGCAAGGCTAAGGTCACCGTCTTGGGGTGACAATGCAATATATCGTGATAAGGTGACAGCCAATCCATGCCCAAAATGACATTGAAATCATCCATAACATAGAAGTTGAAGATTTACACTAGTCTCGAGACTCCCAATGATGACTACACACAAACGATAAACGCATTCTACAATAATAACATCCCCCACAAATGTGGAAACATACACGGGAGCACTCAAAGAATCACGAGGCACAACCAAATATGAAGCAAAATAGGATGACACATAGAAGTAAGTAGAACCCATATCAAATAGAACTAAAACATCTCTACTGCAAACTGAAATAATACGTGTGATAACAACATCAGATGCTCAACCTAAGGCCTGGCTGGAAAAGCATAACATTAGGGCTGGGCCCTACCACTCTCAACTATGCCCCTGGGATGGCCTCTAGCTGACTGGCCTCCATATCTCATGGACTGATCTCCACCTCTAGCTGCATGAACCCTACCTCTGGTTGGCTGAGCAGACGGTGCAGCGACTGGTGTCGGGACAATGGCACAATAACCCTGATGATGTGGTGTGACGCCCAATAATATCAGACATGTCCTCCTGATATGCCTATAACCACCACACTCAAAACATCCATCCTAGTGCTGTGGCTGCGCAAAACTGAGACTGACCACCTTGTGCAAGAACCATCTCGACTCGCCTGGCGACGTTGGCAGCCGCCTAAAAAGAAATCTCACTCCCAGTCTCCGTAGCCATCTGCAATCTGATAAGCTGATAAAGTCCCTCAATAAATCCCCTCACCATCTCTCTCGGTATCATGATGGGCCAAATCCACAAAATGGGTCTCATACTGTGTAACAATCATACTTCCCTGCTGGAGACACTTGAATTGACGACAATACTCCTCTCTCAATGTGATAGGGAGGAACTTCTCTAGGAAGAGCTGAGAGAACTGGTCCCAAGTAAGAGCAGGTGACCCAGCTGATCTGGTCAATAAATAATCCCTCTGCCATTTCTTGGCGGAACCAGTCATCTGAAATGCATCAAATCGACACCATTTGTCTCCACTCTACCCATGTTTCGTAGCACCTCATGACAGCTGTCAAGATACTCATGGGGATACTCTGAAGATGCACCACTGAAGTGAACTAGAAAGAGCTTAGTAAACCTGCCTAATTTCCATAAAGCCTCAGAAGACATGGAGGATCCATCACCGGCCTGTGCCAAAACAACTGGCTGAACAATCCCAACTAGTAGGGCTACTAGAGTATGATACTAGGGAGCCATCTACTCCAGAGTGTGAGTAGCGGGAATTTGTGCTCCTCCTCCATCCTGAGAGACGGCTGTTGACATGGGAAATGCGCTAGTCTGAGCCACACTCTCCATAAGTTCCACCAAATAGACCAAAGCGTCCAGAAGCAGTGGGCTGGCAATGAACCCCTCTAGAACTTGAGTTGGCCCGATAGGAACAGTCTGGGCTGGAATTTCCTCGTGGAACTCTACCTGAGGCTCCACTATTGGAACAAATGCTCGAGCTTTGGGCTGAGCCCTGCCCCTGCCTCGGCCTCTGGCACGGCCTCAGCCTCTACCCTTGCCCCTCGTAGGAGCTGCCACTAGGGGCTCTCGCTGCTGCTCAGCTGAAGATGACGTATGTGTTCTCGCCATATGTGAGATAATAAGAGTAGAAGAGTTCAATTAGCATTGAGAGAACAAAATTGCATGACAGAGAATAATAGAAGTGATTTGTTCCAAAACTTCATAGCCTATGGAAGATAAGTACTGATGTCTCTGTACCATTCCTCTAGACTCTACTAAGCCTACTCTTGAAGTGTGAGACCTAGGAAATCTAGTGCTCTGATACCAACCTGTCACGACCCGGAATTCCCACATCCGGGACCGTGATGGCGCCTAATATTTTCACTTGCTAGCAAGACAACGTTAGAGGATTCTTAATACCAACTTAAGCCAATATCAATAACAAGAACAATTAAGCTAAACAGAAGCTAAAACTGATTTGCGGAATAACATAAAGCTCATAAGATCTGATACATTTAGGATACAACTCATGAGCTACTATGATTTACTACAAACAGAGTCTTAAAGAAAATACAATATTTTGAAAGAAAAGAAACAGTAAATATTGTGACTAGGAAGAGACTCCAGGGTTTGTGGACGCCAGCAGATCTACCTTGGGTCTCCTGTCGAGCAAGTCCAGTTGCTAACCTCACGAACAGTTAGGGCCGGTACCAAAATCTGCACAAGAAGTGCAGAGTGCAGTATGAGTACAATCGACCCCATGTACTCTGTATGTGTCGAGCCTAACCTCGACTAACTAGCGACGAGGCTATGGCGGGTCACTCACACTACAACTTGTATGCAATATAAATTATATAGACAAAAAAGGAAATACAGAACGAAATAAACATGTCAATTGAAAGTAATAGCTACAGCTTCAGGAATAAGCCAACGACGTTCACAATATACCAATCCTTAGGTGCAAAAGGAAATAGCGTAAGACTATCACAGCTCAGAGGAATATAAACACATAGATTGTTGCGGCGTGCAACCCGATCCCACCGTACATCACATAATCCTCCCTTATTTCCTCGTAACAACATTAACAATGATGAACATATATATATATATATATATATATATATATATATATATATATATATATATATATATATATATATATATATATATATATATATAGCTATAGCAGGGCGCTATCCGATTCCACTATATCACAATATCATAATCATAGTTCACCCTTATTCCATCAAAACAATCCACCCTTATAACACCTATTGTGGTGTGCAACTCGTTCCCACCATACAATATAGATTCATCCTTATTCCACCTAATAATTCCACCCTTCTTTCACCTATTGTGGCATCTAAACCGATCCCACTATATCAATACTAAGTACTCAATATGAAGAGTAACACTTAC
This sequence comes from Nicotiana knightiana, assembly GCA_005239525.1. Classification (NCBI taxonomy): domain Eukaryota; kingdom Viridiplantae; phylum Streptophyta; class Magnoliopsida; order Solanales; family Solanaceae; genus Nicotiana; species Nicotiana knightiana. The sequence goes on from ML428198.1 coordinate 60,556, forward strand.
AATTCAAATCACGGAAACACTTTACAATCCATAAATACCCAATTGAAACAAATAGGAAACCTTGTACAACATGATAATCCACATAAGTAATACGACACAACGGAACCAACCCAGAAATTACAACTAGAAGGTGCAACTAAACCAACTCGAGCAATATCAGAAAATCATGAAACTATGAAAAGTTCTAATATCATAAACAGGATAAACATTGATTAACATGTAGCAGTTAGGCATGGAAAAACATTTAGAGCATATAAAAATTTAGACAAGGAAAGATATAATTAAAGAAAATTGGAAAAGACAGGGAAATAGATAATTCAGCGGCGCATAAGCACTTGTCACCTCGCATGTACGCCGCTCACATGAGATTCACATAACACGTAGTCCAAGGGTTCCTAATTCCCTCAAGTCAAGGTTAGACACAACACTCACCTCGCTCCAAAGACCACTCAATGCTCAAACACCGCTTTGACTCTCAAACAAGCCTTAGAACCAATATAATCTAGCAAATTACCAACCAAAGATTCAAATTAAGCCTTAGGAACTACCCACGATTGCAAAGAACTCAATTTAGGCCATTTATAAAAAATTCAACAAAAGTCAACCCCCAGGCCCACTTGGTGCAATCCCAAAGTTCGAACCAAACCACGATTACCCATTCACCCCCGTGTCCGGTAATGTAATTTGTTTTGGAATCCGACCTTAATTTGAAGTCTAAATCTCCAATTTAAAAAATCCCTTTTCCACCCAAAAATCCCCAATTTACACCATGAAAACCTAAGATTTAATGTTGAAATCTTAGGAAATATAGTGAAAGATTGAAAGAAACTAGTTTAGAATCATTTACCAATGATTTGGGGAAGAAACGTTTCTTGAATAAATTGCCTCTAAGGTTTCTTGTTTTGAAAATTGTGAAGAATGAGCGAAATCCCATCTAAGTGTAGATTTACCCAGCTGCAAATGTCGCATCTGCAAACATCGCAATTGCGAGAAAGAGGTCGCAATTGTGAAATCTTTTAGAAATCCCAGTGATCGTAAATGCGATAAACCAGCCACAAATGCGAACCCTGCACCCCTCGCAAATGCGGCCTCCCCTTCGCAAATGCAAAGATTCCAAAAACAATACTGAGTCGCAAATGCGACTCTGCCTTCGCAAAAGCGAAAAGGGAAAGTTCGCAAATGCGAACTCTAGCCTCGCAAATGCGAGTATATGGTGGCCCAGCTACTCTTTGCAAATGAGAACCTATCAGAGGTTGCAAATGCGAAGCCTGATATCAGAGGCGTGCACCAGAACTGAAACACCATCAACATTTTCAAAGTCAAATTTCACTACGTAGCCTATCCGAAACTCACCCGAGTCCTCAAGGCTCTAAACCAACTATGCACACAAGTCTAAAACCATCATACAAACTTGTTTGCGCGATCAAATCACCTAAATAACACCTAGAACTACGAATTGAACACCAAATCAAGTGAAATTTTCAAGAAAAGTTTGAATCTCTATTTTCACAACCGGATGTCCGAATCACGTCAAACCAACTCCGTTTCTCACCAAATTTGACAGACAAGTCACAAATGTAGTATTGGACCTATACCGGGTTTTGAAACCAAAATACAGACTCGATATCCAAAAAGTCAAACATTGGTCAAACATTTTGAATTTATTAAGCCTTTAATTTTTAAATTTCTACAAAATACGATAACTCGGGCTAAGGACTTTTGAATTCAATACCTGGCATACGCTCAAGTCCCAAATCACGATACGGAACCACCAAGACCGTCAAAATATGAATTTGGGTCTGTTTTCCCAAAACGTTACTGAAGTCAACTCAAATAGATTTCAATGAAAAAATATTATATTTTCTTAGTTTTTAACATAAAAGCTTCCCGGAAAGACACCAGGACTGCGCATGCAAATCGAGGAAGGCTAACACGAGGTATTTAAGGACTCAGAATATAGAATTGGATTCTAAAATATAAGATGACCTATCAGGTCATAACATTGGTCTACGACCAGTCGACCACCAAACTACAATTCACAATTTTCTAATTGTAGGTCCCATATGATAATGGTAAAAAAAATATGTCGGGTAATCTTTAAAAGAATTGGGATCCGTACATGTAACGACCTGAATGTTTATTTTGAGAATTAGCATCCCGTTCGATGGATTAAGGTCTCGAGTAGCTTTGTATCATGTATTATGTCTTATGTGTGTGGCCGAGTTCGATTTTTGGATGATTCGAGATTGATTTGGAAGGATAATCCTTGTTTTAGGAGCTTATGTAGTAAGAGTTGACCAGAGTTTGACTTTGATGTAGAACACTCCAGAATGGTGCTTTGATGATTTCAATAGCTTCGTATGATGATTTCGGACTTAGGCGTATGACCGAATTTGAATTTGGAAGTCTGTAGGTTGATTTGATGCATTTTGGCAAAAATTAAAAAATTGAAGGTTTGGAAGTTTGAGAGGATTGACTGGGAGTTAAATTTGTTAATATTGGGATAGGATTTTAATTCTGGGAGTTGGTATAGCTCCGTTTGTGTCATTTGGGAGTTGGCTGCAAATTTGAGGTCATTCTGGGGTGATTTGATATGATTCGGCGCGAGTTGTAGAAAATGAAATTTTATTAAGTTTAATTTGAGGTGCGATTCGTAGTTTTCATGTTGTTTGATGTGATTTTAGGCCTCAAGCAAGTACGCATTAATGGAACATGTTGGTATGTTTCGACGGGGTCCTGGGGGCCCAGGGTGTGTTTCTGATAAGCTACAGGCTAATTCTCCATCTTTTTGGACTATATATTTACTTGTGTGCCTGTTGTTCTTCGCGATCGTGAAAGATTGTTGGGAGCTCAGCATTTTTTTTCATCGCGATCGCAACTATGTGCACGCGATCGCAAAGGTCCAGCTGGTCATGGTCCACGTTCGCGTAGAGATAGAGCTGGAAGGGGCATTAAGATTTGTTGTCTGTGTTCGCGTGTTTCAACGCGTTCGCGATGTGTGTGTGCTGATGTGTGAGTTGCATTCATAAATGAGTTTAAGCATTGATGAAGGAGTTTTTGTTACCGTATATTTTTTGTACATCGCAATCACGAAGCATTTTTCGTGATCGCGTAGGAGGAATCGCTGGGCAGAATATAAAGTACTCTATTTCGAGGGCTTTTAAAATTTTATCACTTTTTCAGTTAGAGAGCTCAGATTTGGGTGATTTTGGAAGGGATATTCGCGTGTTGGATCGAGGTAAGTGTTCCTTATCCGGATTTGATTATATTTCATGATTCCATAACTATTTTTATCATTAAATTAGTGGACCAAATGAGAGAAAATGAGAATTTTTGTAAAATCTGTAAAAAATGTAATATGAGGATTTGAAGACCGATTTGATGTCGGAATTTCATAATATCAGTATGGTTGGACTCGTAGAAGGAATGGACATTTGGATTTTGTTAATTTATTCGGGTTCCAAGGTGTGGGCCTAGGTTTACTTTTTGGGTTGACTTTTTAGTTTTCTTTAAAAATCGAAGCTTTCTTATTCAGAATTGTTTCCTATGATTTTTATTTATGATATGAAGTTATTTTGGCTAGACTTGAGTCGTCCGGAGGTTATTTCACACGAGAAGGTCATTTTAGAGTATTAGTTTAGCTTCTTTGAGATAAGTATCTTGCCAAACATTATGTGGGGAACTACCCCTTCGGATTTGGATTAATTATGCTATTCGTGTCATGTGAAAATAATGTACGCAGGGGGCAAGTGGGTACACGGTCTATATGTGGTATTTGACCGGTTCAGATTATCGAAACTCTTTTCATGCCTTTTATTGAATTCTCATGACATGTTATATCTCTCATATGTTAATCTACTCTTACATGCTCTAGTTGGCGTTGTTAGCACTTATTGTACCTCTTACTTGTTATTTTGCCCTCATATGCTTTAGTTGAACTTATTGCCTTCCTTATTGTCTTGTTACCTATTAAGTATTGAGTCCCTTCCGTGGCTCCGTGCTTATTTGCTACTTGTCTTAAATGTTGCACACCTTAGTTGTCACGTGATTTACTTGTCCTGTTATTTTTGTAAAATTTGTTTGTCACGACCCATTTTCGGAGTCGTGATGGCCCCTGTCGTGGAACCAGGCAAGCCACTCATTTTATCTAACTAAAAACAAATTCCCATAAAATGCCCCTTTTAACAAATTCTGAAATTTATAATAAAATAATAAATCCTTTATTTTGGGAAAACAGTTTATAAAACTCAAAGACCAAACCCTACTAACCTCAGATCCAGTGTCACATAGTCATGAGCTGCTAATAATAATAAAATCAAAAGAAATGACTAACATAGTCTGAAAATAAATGCGACAGGTAGGAATGAAAGAGAAGACGAGACCACGGTCGCCAACTGCTACCTCGCCAACTCTGATGAAACTAATGTGCTCCCTGACCCGAGCTGAACTTCTCTGTACCTGGATCTGCACAAAGGTGCAGGGGGTAACGTGAGTACACTAACTCAGTAGTAACGAAACCAAACTAGGGGCTGAGAAGTAGTGACGGACTAAACCTCCGACAATTCGAACAACAATATATATAAATTGGACATGATAGTAATATATCAAGAAATAAATACGATGTATCAAGATATGTCTGTAACCATGCATATTAGCAAGAATGCATATGGAATCATGAATGATGTGTACTCATTAATCGATCTCTCATAAGGTGGTCCACTCAGTACTAAAATACGGCCTTCAGGCCCAGGGAAATCCATCCCGGATATTACATAAACGCGAGTGAAACAGTCACCAAGTACTGAGGAAAATGGCTGATGCAGCCCCCACGGAGAAATCCATCTCGGGAACATAATAACCACGGAGAAATCCATCTCTGGAACATAACAACCGCGGAGACATCCATCTCGGGAACATAACAACAACGGAGAAATCCATCTCCGGAATATCTGTGCGCTCACTGGGGATGTATAGACTCCGGAGGGGCTCCTTTCAGCCCAAGCGCTATATCAAGCCAATGAAGGCATGATTTCAGGATCGCTACGGTGTGCAGTCCGACCTTATAACTGTCTCAAACTAGGCTCTAATCCTCACTCAGTCAGTACCTTCTAGTCTCACTTAGAATGCTCTAACATATGCAATGCAGCTCAAGATAATATAAATAAACTAGCAACTTACGAGACTGAGGCATGAACATATACTATAACAAGACTGAGTACATGAAAGCAATAATCACAGATAGAAATAGCAACAATCGACCATTCCGGTCAAAACACATCGGCATGAAGCCTTAACATTTATACTTAGCATGATTTCTATTTCGTTTCAGGTAATTACGACCTTCATAGTACAGTATCAATCTGGGATAACCAATAGATAGTGCCATGGGATGAACCAGGATACAAATATTCGGTAAATGCCTGCATGCTCGTCACTTGGCAAGTGCGTCACCTTAATTAACAGCAAATATCAAATAGTTTGGGGTTTCCAACCCTCAGTTCCAAGTTTTGAGGTGTTACTTACCTCAAAACCGGCTAACACACTACTCCGAAATGCCCTTGCCTCTAAATTCGGCCTCCGAGTGCTCCAAATCTACCAAGTTCAGATTTTTATCGTCAATATATGTTTAAGGAACAATTACCAATTGAAAATATCAAAATTCACCCAAAAATCCGAAACCGGTAAAAACCCGACCCCCGGTCCCACGTCCCGAAATCTAGAAACTTTTATACCAAACTGTTCTTGGTCCTCTCACGAGTTGGTACATATAAAGAACACTAAATTCGGAGTCGAAATGACCCCTCAAATCACCATTTTAAATATTCTAAATCCCAAGCCCTAATCACCCAAATTTACACCGACTTTTCCCTAATTTTTACCATAATTCCGACCTTTAATCATATGTAAACGAGTTTAGAGTCCAAAGATCTTACCTTGGTGAAGAACTATCAAATTCCTTCTTCAAAACCCTTCAAAAACTTCAAACCCGGATGAAATATTGAGAAAGATGGCTAAAATTCACAAGGCTGGTTTTTATACCTTCTACCCAGTGATCTCGCACCTGCGATCACTTACTCGCACCTGCGACAAACTCCTCGCACCTGCGGACCTCTCCTACACAGTCAGAACTTCGGACCTGCGACTTCCCCTTCTGCTCCTGCGTAATCGCACCTGCGACTCCCCTTCCGCAGGTGCGAAAACACCAGCAAACCAGCACACAGCAGATTTCCCTAAGGCCAAAAATGCCCGATAACCACCCGATATTAATCTCGAGCCCCTCGAGACCCCAACCAAAGTTACCAACACGTCCCATAACATCATTCAAACTTAGTCGCACTCTTAAAACACCAAAACTAGCATCAAAACACCAAATTTACATTGGATTCAAGCCTAAGAACTTTGAAACTCCTAAAATTTGCCAACTACGCCGAAACCAACCAAAACACCTCCGATTTTACCTGAAATTTTGCAGACATATCCAAAATGACATTACGAACCTGTTCCAACTTCCGGAATTTCATTCCGACCCTAATAGCCTTTTTTTCACTGCCGACCGAAAATCACCAAAAACTAACTTTCGCCAATTCAAGCCTAATTCTACACCAGACATCAAAAAAATATTTCGAACACACTCATAAGTCTCAAATCACCTAACGAAGCTATCCGATCCATAAAATCCGCATTCCGAGGTTGTTTACCAATAAGTCAACTCTCAGTTGACTTTTCCCATTATAAGGCTATCTTTTAAAGACTAAGTTACTGAATTCTCATTTAACCATTCCGATTTCAAGCCTATTGACTCTAACACCTCAATAATATAATAACAAATTTATAACAAGTCGATAAAAGTACTTTAAATGCAGGTTTTTACGTAACGACAGGCCGGGTCGTTACATTGTTGCATTTCATTGATTATTACATGGTTCTTTTATTGCCGTTTGATTGTTGAAATTCTTATAAATTAAGTTATTGGATTGTTGGTGTTAATTTAAATTGCTTGTGGATCGGGTTGCACACCTCAATAGGTGAAATAAAGGGAGGATTGTGATATTGATATGCTGATACAGTAGGATCGGGTTGCACGCTGCAACTAGTAAAATAAGTAAGGATTGTGATATCGAAATGATGATATGGTGGGATAGATTTTCATGCCGCAACGGGTGAAATAAGGAAGAATTATGATTGACACGACCAAAACTGGAGGATCATGACTAGCACCCGGACCATACTTGCCGAGCACCAACATACATTTTATCTAACCTTCTTATTATCTTTAAGGGATAACGAGATCAATATAAATGGTAGATATGGATCATGAACATACCTCACATGGGATGACAAGATTGCTAAGAAACTACATAAAAGGTATGAGCTACAACGCTGCCATGAATGACTATACAATAAAAATTATCCAACAAGGCATACCAAACTATACATGAGTCGACACCTATCTATGAGCCTCTAAAGGAGCATAAGTAATGCAACATAGCCGGAATAGGGCCCCGACAACCCATAATATCTCTAACAAAAATTCATACCAAGACCACGGCAAGTCCGGAGAAGGGATATCTCCTATAACCGCTGAACTGGAAAGCGTATTGTGGTGGGGCAGCTCTATCTACCTGTCTATCAGGACCTGCATCACGACATACAGCGTCCACAAATAAAAGGACGTCAGTTCGAATAAAGTACTGAGTACGTAAGGCAGGAAATCATAAATAAGAACAGTAATGTAAAGAGAAATGTAGGAGATACAACCTGTTCATTTTGAGTGCTTCTAAGAGACATTAACATGAAATGCATGATACATATATACACATAATCTTTTTAAACATCCCCCTCTGTGGGCATCATCATCATCATACAACATTCGCCTCTGTAGGCATCATTATCATCATATCATACCCGACCTCAAAGAGGACTCGGTAAACCCAACTGATCAGTTGTTGCACAATAGGTGCCATACCCAGCCGACTATAGCGCGACTCGGTAGAGTAAAGTAGATAAATATATATAATGCATGCAGGACTCATTGGAATCATGTTCTGAACATTTCGGAGCGACGTAAGGTCTATATTCTCCATACACATCATTAGGGATAACTCTTCATCGAGAATCTTATAAGAATCAGGAAGTACCAACAACATTGATAACATAAGAATAAGAGAAGCAACCTCAACATCAATTGTTCCATAAGAAGGGAAACAATGTAAGTACTGCTAGCTTCTAAGAGTAGAGTATCTTTGGAAGCTCGTTCATTGCATTATGTAAAATCAGAGTCGTGCAAAAGAAGGAAAAGGATAGTCTCACATACCTTCTATATACTTCCCCATCCTCAAGCTACGCAAATTTCACAACTCCTTAATCTACAATAAGAGAAACGACACTATCGTTATCGTTTAAGCGTCATAACTATTATGTATCAACCACAACCTATTTTATGATGAAACGGACAAAACCTCCCCTATTTATATGACTTCACACAAGTCAAAACAATCGCCAAAAATCCCAAACAAAATCAATAATAATCATATTGAGCCTCCCAAAACAGTCCACACACAACCTAATCACTTCACACATAAGACGACCACTGTAGTCGTGTCAAACGACCCGGAAATGTTACAACGAACGACCAGATAAACCTAAATCTACATGGTATTTCTCCAAACTCTTCCTAATCCAAAAATCCACAAAAAAGTAGTAAAACAAGCAGCCCAACAACAACACAAAACAGTCCGCTACAAGTCAAATCACTCGAACTCACGGCTTCCGATCACGGTCCCGTGAGTTCTAACTATTAGGAAACATATTTATCAACCTTACTTGATATTTAAATACTTAAATACAGATATTAGACGTTTCTTAACTATGAAGTACCTTCCAAAACTGTAACTACAAAGAAAAAGGAGAGGCGGTATAATGACACTTACGTCGTAGGAATTATTTTAATGTTATTGCTTCTCGATTTCTTGCCCGGAATAATAATCTTCTTTGAAACCCTAGAAGATAGCTTGAGGTTATGTTTTACGGGTGTTCTATGGTAGTTTTCAGTGAAAAATTCCTTAAAATTTCTCAAATTCCATGATCTCAGGGAAATAAGCCGCATGTAACATTAATTCATTAAGCATATAGTTCATTTCAAGAAAGACACAAGGCATGATGTGGGCCTAACTACCCAGACATAATAATAATAGTCGCTACGTACACACTCTCGTCACTTTGTACGTATGTAGCCCACACAAGCATCACACATAGCATTTAAAACACCTACAGGGACAATTCCCTCTTACGAGGTTAGAAACGAGACTCACCTCGCGTCGCATCTACTCCCCGAGTCAAGAATGCGCCAGAAAATCCGAACTCGTCACCCTAGGACTCGAAACTAATCAAATGTTACGTAAATATATCAAATTATACTCAAAGCATGGAATTATCCTACTATTTAGTCAAATTCATAATTCTTGAAGAAATCCTAAAATCCAAACCCGAGCCCGCATGCTCGGATTTCGATACTTCTCGAAGGAAACACTCACCCATAACCTAAGGATCGTTAATATATGATTTTTGTATGAATTCATAGCCAATTCACGGGTAATTCTCTAAATTCTCGAAATCCCTAGGTTACTACCCAAATCCTTAATTTTCCACTAATTAGGTAGTTAAATTCAACTAGGAATTCATGCACTAACTAACTTTAGGATAGAATTCACTTACCTTTTAGTAGCTAGGTCGTGGGACACTTTTGCAAGCTCTCAAGATCGTCTATGATGGAAGAAAATGGAGTGAAAATTGGATAATCCCGCATTTAAAGACCTTACTGCCTACAGGGGTTTCCGCACCTGCAACTCGACGACCGCACCTGCGGTATCGCACCTGCAGAAAACGGGACAAGGTCCTGGGCTCGCACCTGCGGGTAGGAGTCCGCACCTACGGCTCCGCACCTGCGAGAACTGGGCAACCCACCTGGGGGTCACACCTGCAAGAACTGGGACCGCAAGAGCGGTCTCGCACCTGCGACTGGGCAACCGCACCTACGGTCACACCAGATCAGGTGCACCAGCAACTGCTTCAACTTGTTTTTGGCCTCGTTTGGTGCTCGAGAGGCACCTGGGCCCTCCCGAATCCCCGTCCAAATATACCAACAAGTCCCAAATCATAAAACAGACTCGCTCGAGCCTTCAAAACACGCGCAACAACGCTAAAACTCAAAATCACACCTCAAAACCCGTAGAACAAAACTTAGGAACTTTATGTTTCTTGAATTCGCTAACAAAGCGCCGAACCGACCTACTACTCGGAATGACACCAAATTTTGCAGGCAAGTCATAAATGACATAACAGAACTATTCACGATCACGAAATTCCGTTCGTACCTCGATAACACAAAAACACATCCCAAACCACAATATGAACTTAAGAAAACTCTTATTTCGATATTGGGGGCTGAAACGCTCTCGGGTCATCCAAAACCCATTCCGGACATACGCCTAAGTCTGAAATCATCATACGAAGCTACCAGAATCGTTGAAACTCGATTCCGATGTCGTTTACTAAAAATATTGATCGAATTCAAACTTGGCCAAAAAGGCCAACCTTAAGGAACTATGGGAATATCACCTTAAACACTTCCGAATCCTGGACCACCCGCCCCCCGCAAGTCATAAATCACAATAAGCCGCTATGGGAAGTTTCATTTAGGGGAACGGGGTCCGATAATGCAAAATGACCGGTCAGGTCATTACATTCTCCACCTCTTAAACAAACGTTCGTCCTCGAACGAGTCTAGAATCATACCTGAAGTGTTGAATAAGTGCGGATATCTGCTCCGTATGTCCTCCTCGGACTCCCAGGTCGCTTCCTCGACTGGTTCGCCCCTCCACTAGACCTTTACCGCAGAAACTCTCTTGTACCTCAATTGGCGATCTTGTCTATCAATAATAGCAATTGGATCCTCCTCGTAGCCTAGCCTATCATCCAACTGAATAGTGCTAAAATCAACCACTACAAGTCGGCGTGGTACCGCCGGAGCATGGATACATGAAAGACCGGATGAACTCCTGATAAACTGGGAGGTAAAGCTATCTCATAAGCAACCTCTCCAACACGCCTCATCACCTCGAAGGGACCTATAAACCTCGGGCTCAATTTGCTCTTCTTCCCGAACCTCTTAATACCCTTCATCAACAAGACCTTCAACATAACCTTTTCTCCCTCCATAAATGATAAATCACACGCCCTCTAATATGTGTAACTCTTCTGTCTGGACTGTGTTGTGCGGAGTCTCTACTGAATCAACTTCACCCTCTGCAAAGCATCTCTCACCAGGTCAGTGCCATATAAGTTAGCTTCATCAGGCTCAAACAACCCGATAGGAGAACGGCATCGCCACCCATACAAAGCCTCAAATGGATCCATCTCGATGCTGGACTGATAACTATTATTGTAAGCAAACTCGGTCAAAGGCAAGAACTGGTCCCGCTGACCTCCCAAGTCAATCACACATAACCTGAGCATGTCCTCCAATATCTGAATCGTACGCTCCGACTGACCATCAGTCTAAGGGTGAAATGCTATGCTGAGGTCTATCTGGGTACCCATATTACTATGCAATGCTCTCCCGAAGTGCGAGGTGAGCAGAGGACCTCGATCTGATATAATAGACACCAGCACACCGTGCAACCGGACTATCTCCCGAATGTAGATCTAGGCTAACCTTTCAAAAGTATATGTAGTAGCTACAGGAATGAAATGTGCCGATTTGGTCAATCTATCCACAATGACCCAAACCGCGTCAACCTTCCGCAAAGTCTGAGGCAACCCAACCACGAAGTCCATAGTGATGCGCTCCCATTTCTACTCAGGAATGGCATCTGCTGAAGTAGGCCTCCTGGCCTCTGGTGCTCATATTTCACCTGATGGCATTTAAGACACCTAGTCACATACTCCACAGTGTCCCTCTTCATCTGCCTCCACCAGTAATACTGCTTCAAATCACGATACAAATCAGTGATAATAGCCTACTAGACCCAAAAAGCTCCTAATCTCTGTAGCTGAAGTAGGAAGCGACCAACTCTGAACTGCCTCAATCTTCTGAGGATCAACCTTGATACTCTCTCTGGATACCACATGCCCCAATAATGCCAAAGGAATCCAACCAGAACTTACACTTGGAGAACTTAGCATATAGCTTCTGTTCTCGCAAAGTCTGGAGCACAACTCTCAAATGATGCTCGCCCCCCNGTATACGGCCTGAACACCCTATTCATCAAGTCCATGAATGCTGTTGGGGCATTAGTCAAGCCAAAGGACATCACTAGGAACTCATAGTGGCCATATCTCGTACGGAAAGTAGTCTTCGGAACATCCGAGGCCCGAATCATCAACTGAGGGTATCCTGATCTCAAATCAATCTTAGAAAACACCCGAGCACCCTGCAAATGGTCAAGAAAATCATCGATGCGCGGCAAAGGGTACTTGTTCTTAATGGTGACCTTGTTCAACTAGCGGTAATCAATACACATCCGTATGGACCCATCCTTCTTCTTCACAAATAGAAATGGAGCACCCCACGGTGATACAGTCGGTCTGACGAACCCCTTAGACAACAACTCTTCAATCTGCTCCTTCAACTCCTTCAACTCTTTCGGAGCCATACGGTACGGAGGAATAGATATAGGCTGGGTGTCTGGAACTAAATCAATGCAAAAATTAATATCACGATCCGGAGGCATGGCTGGAAAGTCTGAAGGAAATACATCAGTAAACTCTCAAACAATTGGCACTGAATCAATCGTCGGAGACTCGACGGTGGTGTCCCACACATAAGCAAGATAGGCCAGACAACCTTTCTCGACCATATGTCGAGCCTTCATGAATGAAATAACCCGGATGGTTGCACTAACTGAGGAACCTCTCCACTCCAGCCTAGGAGACTCGGGCATGGCTAAAGTAACTGTCTTGACATGGCAATCTAGAACGGCATGATAAGGAGATAGCCAATCCATGCCTAGAATAACCTCAAAATCAACCATGTCGAAAAATAAAAGGTCTGCTCTGGTGTCGAACCCATAGAAGGTGATCACACAAGGCCGATAGATCCGGTCTACCACCATTAAATCGCCCACAGGAGTGGACACATATATAGGAGAACCCAAGGACTCGCGAGGAGCATCCAGAAAATGAGCAAATAATGCTGAAACATATCAATAGGTGGATCCTGGATCAAATAATACTGAAGCCTCTCTACCACATACTAAGATAATACTTGTGATCACGGCGTCTGAGGCCACTGCATCTGATCTGGCCGGAATGGCATAGAATCTAGCTGGATTACCGGAGGACTAAGCTCCACCAGAGTGAACAAGAGCTGCCTGACCTCCCCCTGTCTGGCTTCCACATCTAGGACGACCCCTGGCGACCTTTCCTCCACCTCTAGGTGGCCGGACTGCTGGTGCTGGACCCATCGGCTAATAACCCTACTACACGACCTTGCCCCGAAACCTGGGACAATGCCTCCTCATATGACCTGACTCCTCACATTGTAACAACCTCCAGGTACCATAGTCTGCTGCCCCGAAGAAGAACCCTGAATGGACGGAGGGTGATGTGAGCTCTCTAGCATAGCACTGAAGTAGGGGTTGGAGGATCTTGGATGACTGGATAACCAATGGATGAACTCTTAATGGTTGGAGGACGGTAGGAACACTCTGGCATTGCACTAAAATGAGGCCTCGCTGGAACACCACGAGGAGGTGGTGGAGGTGCTGAATATGATGGCCTGCTGGGATGACTACTTCTAAACTGACATGCGCCCCTAACTAGGACACCTCTAAAATCTCCGGAGAATCTAGCCCTCTTGTCCTGCTGCCCCTGCTCCCCCTGCTCCCTACTCCTCGACCAATACCCCACGATGTAACCCAGCCACAAATCTTCCCACCCACTCTACATCAGTAGGTAGTATCATGAGTGCATGGTGAGACAACTCTGAAAATCTGGCCTCATAATCTGTCACTGACATTTGTCCCTGCTCTAGCCATTCAAACTTATACCGCAACTCTTCCCTCTCATAGGGTGGGATATATCTATCCAGAAACATCTACGTGAACTGCTCCCAAGTGACAGGAGGAGAATCTGCTGGCCCGCTGAGAATATAGGACTGCCACCACCTACGTGCTCTGCCTTCCAACTGGAAGTTAGTGAAATCCACTCCATGGCACTCTAGTATCCTCATGTTGTGCAGTCTATCCCTGCACCTGTCCACAAAATCCTAGGCATCCTCGCCTCATTCACCCCCGAAGACTGGAGGGTGAAATCGAGTCCATCTATCCAATAACTTCTGCGGATCACCGTCCGCAACTGGTCTTGGCTCAGGTGCTGCTGCAACAGGCTGGACCCCACCCACGGGCAGTGTACCCGGGGTATGATATAATGTTGCTGTCTGTCCTGCAACCTGGGCATTAGGGGTCTGGACTCCCCCTCCCGCCTGAGAAGCGGAAGGATCTGCTGAAAATAAACCAGCCTGGGACATAGTGTCCAAAAATCTCATCATATGGCCCATGACCTCCTGGAAGCCTAGCGCCGTCATGAAGTCTACTGGAGCAGGATTTGCTGGGGGCACCTCGTCCTACTCCTCTATGATAGGATCCTCTGGTGGTGGTGCAACTAGAATAGCTCTGGGACTCCCTCGTCCCCTACCTCGGGCCGGTGCCCTCCCCTGGCCTCTGCCACGACCTCGGACAACGGGGGTAGTGGCCCCTCCCGAGTCTGGAACATCATATGCACGTGTCCTCACCATATGTGAGAGAATAGAAGAATGAGATTCAGTAAACCATCGACTGCACAATAGAATAAGAATAAAGAGAGGTTTTCGATCCGCAAGACTCTACTGGGTTTTCACGTGACTCGTGAGACTTACGTGAACCTAGTGCTCTGATACCATGTTGTCACGACCCAAAATCCTGACTCAGGTCGTGATGGCGCCTAAAAATGGGGTCGGGCAAGCCAACACTCAATTTACTAAGGGTTCTTTCTTATTTGGTTAAACATTTCAACATATACCAAGTTTTTAATGCTTAAAACATAAATCAAAAAGGGGAATTAGCCAGTTTTAATAAAAAGCGGTCATAAGGAGGCGTGAGCCAATATATATACAGACCCGTAATCTATAATAACTATCACGTGTATGCCAGGAACTAGTGTCACAAGTCCTATGGGCATACTAACAGAATATACAAAAGATATAATATACAGTCCCACTGTTTGAAAGAAATAAACGAGAAATAAGCAAAAGAAACTCCATAGTGCTGCCGGAGATCGCTAGGAGAAGCAGCTCACGAGGTACCCTTTTGGGGCCTCTGCCACGGCCTCGGACAACGAGGGTAACGGACCCTCCCGGGTGTGGAACATCAAATGCACACGTCCTCACCATCTGTGAGAGAATACAAGAATGAGATTAGTAACCCATCGACTGCACGATAGAATAAGAATAAAGAGAGGTTTCCTAACACCTTATAACCTCCTGAAAATAAGTACAGACGTCTCCGTACCAATCCACAAGACTCTACTGGGTTTTCCCGTGACTGGTGAGACTTACGTGAACCTAGTGCTTTAATACCATGTTGTCACGACCCAAAATCCTGACTCAGGTCGTGATGACGCCCAATAGTGGGGTCGGGCAAGCCAAAACTCAATTTACTAAGGGTTCTTTCTTACTTGATTAAATATTTCAACATATACCATGTGTGTCCCAGGAACTAGTGTCACAAGTCCTACAGGCATACTAACAGAATATAGAAAAGATATAATATACAGTCTCACTGTCTGAAAGAAATAGACGTGAAATAAGCAAAAGAAACTCCATGGTGCTGCCAGAGATCGCCAGGAGAAACAGCTCACCGTGAAGTCAGGTCCGTCTATAATCAGAATCAAGCTCCGGTCTGCCCACCAGATGCACCAGCCTCAGAACCTGTGCAATTAAGTACATAAGCGTAGCATGAGTACATAAATATATATTTACCCAGTGCTCGAAGAAGTAGTGACGAGAGGTCGACTTGACACTCACTAAGGTCCAACATTATAATTTAACAGAATATGTCAAAAACGGTAGGCATGTAAAGCTAGTGAAGCAGCAAATATATAAGGCACTGAAATCCAAGTAAATAGTGGAAGTAAATAAACAATTACTACTTCATCTTCCCCTAAATATCCGTCAAATCAATATCCATGAAGTCAGTAACAATTTATCATGCGCACATGGGATAAGAACAACCGGCCTGGGCCTTAAAATAATCATATATGTGCATTGCCGAGGGTCGAACGGCCAGAACCATAAGTGCAACTTTTCCATAAAGTACTCATATCTATGCAATGCCGAGGGTCGAATGACCCGAACCATAAGTGCATCTTTGCCATAAAGTAATCATATCCATGCACTGCCGAGGGTCGAACGGCCCGAACCATAAGTGCATCTTTTCCATAAAGTAATCATATCTATGCACCGCCGAGGGTCGAATGACGCGAACCATAAGTGCATCTGTGCCATAAAGTAATCATATCTATGCACTTCCGAGGGTCCAACTGCCCGAACCATAAGTGCATCTTTCAATCCTCCATGGCGTACGGTCTGCTCCCATGAGAGTGGGGGAAAATCACACACCGCTCGTGGAATGTAAATTTTCAAAGCGGTCACATGCACACACAATATTCTTTTTAAATTACTTTTTAGTGAACAATTCCTTAAAATTTCTCAAATTCCATAATCTCAGGGAGATAAGCCGCATGTAACATTAATTCATTAAGCATATAGTTCATTTCAAGGAAGACACAAGGCATGATGTGGGCCTAACTACGCGGACATAATAATAATAATAGTCGCTACATATGGACTCTCGTCACTTTGTACGTACATAGCCCCCACAAGCATCACACATAGCATTTAAATAACCCACGGGGATAATTCCCTCTTACGAGGTTAGAAAGGAGACTCACCTCGCGTCGCACCTACTCCCCGGGTCAAGAATGCGCCTGAAACTCCGAACTCATCACCCAAGGACTTAAAACTAATCAAACATTACGTAAATATATCAAATTGTACTCAAAGCATGGAAATCTCCTACTATTCAGTCAAATTCATCATTCTTGAAGAAATCCCAAAATCCAACCCCGGGTGCGCATGCTCGGATTCCGATAATTCTCGAAGGAAACACTCACCCATAACCTATGGATAGTTAATATATGATTTTTGTATGAATTCATAGCCAATTCACGGGTAATTCTCTAAATTCTCGAAATCCCTAGGTTACTACCCAAATACTTAATTTTCCACTAATTAGGTAGTTAAATTCAACTAGGAATTCATGTGTTAACTAACTTTAGGATAGAATTCACTTACCTTTTAGTAGCTAGGTCATAAGACTCTTTTCCAAGCTCTCAGGATCGTCTATGGTGGAAGAAAATGGAGTGCAAATGGGATAATCTCGCATTTAAATACCTTACTGCCTACAGGGGTTTTCGCACCTGCGAGCAATAGCTCGCACCTGCAGAAAATGGGACAAGGACCTGGGCTCGCACTTGCAGGCAGGAGTCCGCACCTGCAAAAACTGGGCAACCCACATAGAGGTCGCACATGCGAGAACTGCGACTGCAGGAGCGGTCTCGCACCTGCGACTGGGCATCCGCACCTGCGGTCACACCAGATCAGGTGCACCAGCAACTGCTTCAGCTGGTTTTTGGCCTCGTTTGGTGCCCAAGATGCACCTGGGCCCACCCAAGCCCCCATCCAAATATACCAACAAGTCCCAAATCATAATACGGACTCGCTCGAGCCTTCGTAACACCCACAGCAACGCTAAAACTCAAAATCACACCTAAAAACCCCTAGAACCAAACTTAGGAACTTTAAGTTTCTTGAATTCGCAAACAATGCGCCGAACCAACCTATACTACTCGGAATGATGCCAAATTTTTCAGGCAAGTCATAAATGACATAACAGAACTATTCCCGGTCTCGTAATTCTGTTCGGACCTCGATAACACAAAAATATGTCCCAAACTACAATATGAACTTAAAGAAACTCTTATTTTGATATTGGGCGCCGAGAAGCTCCCGGGTCATCTAAAAACTATTCCGAACGTACGCCAAAGTCCGAAATCATCATATGAAGCTACCGGAACCGTCGAAACTCGATTTCGAGGTTGTTTACTAAAAATGTTGACCGAAGTCAAACTTGGACAAAAAGGCCAACCTTAAGGAACTAAGTGTTCCAATATCTCCCTAAAAACTTTTGAATCCCGGACCACCTGCCCCCGGCAAGTCATAAATCGCAATAAGCCTCTATGGGAAGTTTTATTTAGGGGAACAGGGTCCTATAATGAAAAATGACCGGTCAGGTCGTTACAGAATATAAAATGGCACGACATCACCCTTCGTGCTTTATACTCTTCCTCACCAAGCATATGAATATCAATAAAATGACAAGGTAGGAAGTATATATAACATCGAGGAGAGTGATCAACAAATATCCCAAACAAGTTCTCAATTACTTATTTACAAGCCAACAATGATTTAATGAACCCTCAACGGCCATATAATTCAAGTACTTTCACAAATCTCACAATTCATTAGCAACACAAGTATAGGACCCAACATCCCAAAATATCGGCCATAGCAATGTAGTAGTGATCGCGCATAGGGATGACCAAACAAGACACATCAATGCATTCCCAAAATTCTATCCAATTTGATCAAGTTTTTAGGCTTGGTCTTTATTTCTAACATTTTATACTACGTTCGTAATATCTGTAAATCAAGTGAGGCATGAAGAAAGGAAGTTATGTAATTCTACAAGACACAATTATAACATCATCTACCCCCGAGCAAGATTAAACCCGACACATAAATATATGCTCATCACCTCACTTATGTATCACCCCCGCATGTAGAAAACAATGGCAAATAGCAGGAAAAATTTTCTCAACAAAGTTAGGCAAAACACTTACCTCGAACAAGTCAATTACAATATCGAGCAAGCCAAGCGATGGTCCAGAAATTCCATCTCGTGTGTTCCAACCTCCGAACGGCTCGAAACTAACCAAAAATAACTCAAATACATCAAACAATACTAAAAGAACCAATCCCAATTGAAAAGGTCAAATCTTTAATCAAAGGCCCAAAATCGGCCAAAAAGCCCAAGTCGGGCCCGCAACTCGGAATCCGACAAACCACACAAAATCTGACAACCTATTCAATTATGCGTCCACCCATACTAATTTCACTCAAATCCGATTCTGAATCGATGTTCAAAACTTAAGAATTCACTTTATGAAACTTTAGGCAAAAACCCCCCAAATTTCACTTTGAAATCATCAATCAGATCCCAAAAACGAAAATGAATTCATGAAATATAACCAAAATCGAGTAGAAAACACTTACTCCAATCCATATGGTGAAAATCGTACAAATCCGAGCTTCCCAACTCAAAATATGACTAATTGAACAAAGCCTTATTTTATATATTTTCTCTGTCAGCTATTCTGCCTCATTTCTTATGCCAAACGATCCCGAAACTCGCTTTTTATGCCTGCAATGGATTCTTATAGAAATTCTACTCATGTTAGGCTCTTGAATCACTCAATCTGACCTTATATTGAAGGAGATATGTTAGTTTCAATAATTGAAAATAGTGCAGATTTTTAAATACGAAGTCAGTGGCAATGTCGTAATTAATCTGGAAAAAAATCTGGCAACCCAATTCTTAGTAAAATGACCATAAAATCCTCAATGTTGTCCAAATTCAACGATTCTTTTTTCTACGGGTCCGTAATTATGATACGGACCTAATGCTTCATTCAAAGCAGAAATTGGAGCTCATTTGTTCAATATGATATCATTTATGCTTGAAAAATGATGTCGAAACATAAGAAAAACGAGCACAACACAACCCAAACCTATCTGAAACTTACCCGAGCCCCTCGGGACCACGTCCAAACATACTAACAAGTCCCATAACTTAACACAGACTTACTCAAGCCCTCAAAATACCGAGCGAAGTGCAGATACTCAAAATGACATGTCGGGTCGTCACATGCTCGTTCTTCTAGCAGCTTTACACATATTTCTGAAAGTTCACCTGAAAATTTAAATGTAGATTATGAGAAACTTCAAGAAAATTATGGTATAGATGATGATTTAGATGATAATTTAGATGATATTCAATCACCTTATAATCTTTAAACACCACCAGCTACACCTGATAATGCTAGTCAAACTCAAAATATTAGGGGTGGGGGTCGCGGTAATATAAGTAGGACTCCCCTCCCTATTAAGAAGAATTGAAGATTAAGAAGTAACTGTTGGAATTTTTTTTGACATACTAGAAGAAGATAAAAATTATGTAAGATGTAGAATTTGTAAGGATGTTTATAAACATGAGACCGGTAAGGGAAGGGGTACGGGTCAACTTCGTAGGCACATAGTAGAGCACCACCCTTTTGATTGGGAAGTAGATGAGGAAGATGTGAAACAAAAACTTGACCCGGGTACTGAGAGTTAATGGGTAAATATGATATTAAGAAAGATCGGGAAGAATTAGCTAAAATGATTGTTTTAGGTTGTTTACTTTTTAGTTTTGCTGCTTCACCATATCTCGTTACTTATATTCAAAAAATTTATAATCCTTTGTTTAAAGGTATTCTTACAAGTACTTATAGAGCTGATATCTTTAGGCTTTTTGGACAATATTAGACATATATACGTTATTTGTTCGCCAGTCTTTCTTGAGTTTCTCTTACTTCTGATATTGATCGTGCTGTAAATAAAAATGATTATTTGACTGTTACATGCCATTGGATAGATGCTAATTTTTGTATACAAAAATATATTGCTTTTAAATATGATGAAGATCAAAGTCATGCTGGTGCATTTATAGGTAATACTATCCATGAAGTTGCTATATTTTATAATCTTACAGAAAAAGTTTGTGTATGTCATTTGATAATGCTTCTAACAACAATGCTGCTATTATAATATTAAAATTATATCTACACCCACCACTTCCTGAAATATTTCATGTTAGATGTGCATGTCATAGTTATAACTTGATTGTGAAAAGTGGCCTTGAATTATTTAGAGATGATATCACTTTAGTTAGAAGATTTGTTGGTGTAATTCAAGGAAATAATAGAAGTACTAGATTAAATGAAAAATATGTACACTATGGACTAAAACCAAGACTCATGCCTGAAGAAATAGTTACTAGGTGGAATTATACTTATGTATTCTTAAGATGTTGTTATAAATATAGAATGCCTATAACTGAAGTTGCTAATTCTCATTGTAGCGATCCTAGCCATTTGTTAACATCTAGAACTTGGGATGTCATTGAAGATGTTGTAAAATTTTTACAAAAATTGTATGTGGTTACACTTGCGTTTTTTGGAGTTTATTATCCTACTATTGCAAATGATTTAGTTCATATTGTTGAAATTTTTCTTTTACTACATAATTTGAAGAAGAAAGAAGGATATACTTCTGTTGGTGAATCTATGCTAGATAATTAAAAAATATTTCTACCCAATTTACCTAATTGGTGCTATTTTAAACCCTTCTATCAAATTGGCCATTTATCGCCAATTAATTTGTGCTTTATATTCTTATATGTATACTGGACCAACTGAAACTCCTAATATTGACACTTGTATTTCTGATCTACACGAACATTTATAAACTTTATATAATTATTATGCTAATATTGTTGATGCTTCTTCTGTTGTAGATGCAAATATTCCTTCAAGTTCGGTTTCAATATCTGGGACTGGTACTTTGGATGATAATGATGGTGTTGAAGATTATGTGATTTGGTCTACACTAGGAGAGCATCAACGAACCAGTAGCAGGAATATTGATGAACTCCAATTCTACTTGCATACGTCACCTGAGCCCCGCACAAAGGAAATTCTACTGATGGGTTGGTGGAGGAGAACCTCAAATCAATTTCCTATTTTTTCAGCCATGGCTCGAGACGTGCTAAGTGTGCCGATTTCAACAGTCGCATCAGAGAGCGCATTTAGCCAAGTAAGGCGGCAACTAGGAGATACCCATCATTCATTGGGTAGCAACGCTTTGGAAATTCTTGTGTACTTCAGAGATTGGATAAGATCAGAACGACGAAATCAAGGGCGTGACGAGGTGGATGAAGCGAAGGACCAAGAAATTGGATATATAATAGTTTGTGGTTCCGATTCAACTAATGTTGAAAACCAAGAACTTTATATTGACATGGATGAACTTACAAAAATGATGCAAAGCATGTGATGTACTATTTCTTATTTTTTATAATTGTTGTAAACTTTTAATTTTGCAAGTTCAAAAATAAGAAATCAAAAATTAACTTGCAAATTAATTTGAAGTATTATATATTATTCAATAAAAATATTAAATGAAAGCCTTCAGAGCTTGATCTTTACATATTTCCTATTGGTCTTATTAAATAATTTGTTGTAGCCACTTTCTTTCAAATTTCAATTTTAAAATTTTAAAATTCAAAATTCAAATTTAAAATTTTAAACTTCAAAGTTTAATTCTAAGCCTTAAAAGTTTGCAAACACTAAAGCATAAATAACATTGAATAAGAAAAACAAAATTTACTTAAAGAAAAAAAATTAGCCCGGCCCGGTCCAGACCTGTTAAGCCCGAACCCGGACGGGCCGAAAAAACCAAAAAATTTATAACCCGCTAACATCCCGTTAATTCAGCTCGCTAACCAGCCCGGAACGTTAAATGGACAAGCAGGTTTTTTTTTGTGGACAACCTTTTCCAGCCCGCCCGTTAAACACCCATAATTTCAGCAGGTGGTGGAGATTGCCAGGATGATAGATCATATTCAGGGTGATGAGAGAGACAACAAGGAGACTAAGAGGTCTCAATGTTCAAGAGTGTTTAGTGGATTCTACTATTGAGTGATGGCCCATCATGGAGGAGGCTCGAGCAGTCGGCCAACCCGATCCACACATCAGATTACTCATGGTGCTCTAGTCAGTCAGGGTACTCATCTGGGGCAGTCATCTTTTAGTGCACCACCGACACGAGGTTCCTACAATGGTTATTCCAGTTATCCGGCACAGACTCAGTACGAGCAACCACGCCGACAGAGGAGTTGTTATGAGTGTGGCGATACTAGGCATAGCATGAGAGATTGTCCCAGACACGGGAGGGGTGGATTTCATCAAAGCACTCATGCTACGGGCTCCATCCCAGTACCTACCCCACATGCACAACCAGCTAGGGCTGAAGGACAGACGGGTAGAGGCTGCCCTAGAAGGGGAGGCCCGACCCGTTGATATGCTTTCTATGGTGGGGCTAAGGCCCTTCATTAGATGGTGTCATTATAGGTATGGTTTTAATTTGTTATAGAGGAGAATCATTCTTATTTTGATTCGGTTCTGCTAATCAGGGTGAGTCCTCCTTTCTTGCTTCACATATGGGTGAGTTTCATGATTTTGTACTCTACTTATGTGCGTTCCCCTGTTGGAAGATTCTATGATTGTAGCCCGTATCTATCATTTTGTTTTGTTCCCTATTGAGAGTCATGAGACTATAAGTGACTTTCTTCTACTCATTATGGTAGGTTAGATGTGATTTATGGATGGTTTGGTTACGATTGGTGATTTAGATGCTCTATCGGTACGGGGAGTTCATTACGTGTTGCGATTTTGTTTCGAGGAATTGAGATAGCGGAAGTTTTCGGTTGGTATAATGCGTATTCTACTTGTGATTCAGAGCTGAGGAAGGGATCCTCGCGTTTTCATGTGGTTGATATGCTTGAACCGGTCTACGTACCACGGTGGAGTTATATTAGGATGAGATCTTTATGATTAGTTTATATGATTTAATTCTCCCTTGTAGAACTGATTTATAGTATGATACCGATAGTGAGTTGTGCATGTCAGGCTTGTTTGATAGTTCTCTCATGTGTTTCTCTTTGCATATTCAGTCATATTCGCGTTGTGCTTATTGGGTTTTAGCTTGCCAGGTGAGTGCCCAGGTGGCATGAGATGTGACTTGTTAATTTGGGTAGATGGTTATGGGATCTTCATGTTTCTTGCAATCGTTGTTAGTGTTTTGAAGGTTTGAAATAGAGTTCTAGCTGGTAAGGGGTTAATTGTCGGTGCTGGATTTTATTGGGCAGCTATGGTGGTTAGAGATGTTGTTATAGGCATATGTGATGTGTTACGTCATGTGGTTGTACCTTGTAGGTGTAGGCATGAGTTGTTGCAGCTGGTTGAGATTGATACAATGTGTTTATGCGGGAATCGGGTCTTTGGAAGTAATCAGATGGTGAGAAATCTGGTTCTAAGGTTTATTAGTGTGGGTGGAAGGAATAACCTTCAGTTGAAATGGTGTTTTCGGGCCTTTGTGGATTGGTGTGACATGGGATCACCCGCAAGTATATGTATGGTGAGTTCATTCAGTGATTTGATGATTTCAGAAAGGTTCTTGGCACGTTTGAGGACAAACTTTTGTTTAAGAGATGGAGAATGCAATGACTCGACCGGTCGTTTTGATAATTAGATTCCCATTTGGTGGCTTAAGGTCTCGAGTAGCTTTGTATCATGTACTATGAATTGCATTTCTGGTCGAGTTCGGTTTTCGGATGATTCGAGATTGATTTGGAATGATGATTCTTCTTTTAGGAGCTTGGAGCTTAAGCGATACGAGTTGACTAGAGTTTGACTTTGATGTAGACAACTCCAGAATGGTGCTTTGATGATTCCAATAGCTTCGTATGACGATTTAGGACTTAGGCGTATGATCGGAGTTGAATTTGGAAGTCCGTAGGTTAATTTGATGCATTTTGGCGAAAGTTGAAAAATTGAAGGTTAGGAAGTTTGAGAGGTTTGGCCGGGAGTTAATTTTGGGCTCGGATTTCAATTCTGGGAGTTGGTAAAGCTTTGTTATGTCATTTGTAACTTGCCTGCATAATTTGACATCATTCCGGGTTGATTTGATATGATTCAACGTGAGTTTTAGAAGTTGAAAGTTCATAAATTCATTAAGTTTGATAGGAGGTGTGATTCGTAGTTTTGATGATGTTTGATACAATTTGAGGCCTCGATCAGGTTCACGTTATGTTATGGAACTTGTTAGTATGTTTCGATAGTGTCCTGGGAGCCTCGGGTGTGTTTCGGATGGGCTTCGGGCTATTTCTTCATGTTTTTGGAATGCAAATTTGCTGGTGTGCATGTTGTTCTTCGTGATCACGAAGATGAAAACGCGACCACGAAGGTTTCTGGGAGCTCAACATTTTTGTTCGCCGCAGTCGCGCTGTATGCATGCGTTCGCGAAGGTCTAGTTGGTCGTGGTCCACGTTCGCAAGGGGAATTCCGTGTTCGCGTATAGATAGAGCTAGAAGGGGCATCAGGATTTGTTGTCCGCGTTTGCTTGGGTTTCAACGCATTTGAAAAGTGTGCTGCTAATGTGTGAGTCACATACATGACTGATTTTACTCGTTCACAAAGGGATTTTTGGTACCGTATATTTTTTGTGTATCGCAATCGCGAAGCATTTTCCGCAATCGCGTAAGAGGAACCGCTAGGCAGAATATAAAGTACTCCATTTCGAGGGCTTTTGATATTTTACCACTTTTTGAGTTAGAGAGCTCGGATTTGAGCAATATTGGAGAGGAATTTCACATGTTGGATTGAGGTAAGTGTTCTTTATTCGGATTTGATTATATTTCATGATTCCATAGTTATTTGTGTAATTAAACTAGTGGATTGAATGAGAAAAAATGGGAATTATTGTAAACACTTTCAAAAATGTACAATGAGGATTTGAAGGCCGATTTGATGCCGGAATATGATAATTTTGGTATGAATTGGACTCGTATCGAAATGGGTGTTTGGATTTTGTTGATTTTGTTGGGTTCCGAGGTGCGGGCCCGTGGTTGACTTTTTAGTTTTCTTTAAAGATCGAAACTTTATTATTCGGAATTGTTTCCTATGGTTTTTTATTTATGGTATATGAAGTTATTTTGGATATATTTGAGCCGTCCGATATTTCACACAAAAAAGTCATTTAGAGTTTCAGTTTAGCTTCTTTGAGATAAGTATCTTGCCAAACTTTATATGGGGGAACTACCCCTTAGGATTTGGGTTAATTGTGCTCGTGTTATGTGAGAGTCGTGTACGCAAGGTGACGAGTGGGTACATAGCCTATATGTGGTATTTGACCAGTTCATATTATCTAGACTCTTTTCATGCCTTTAATTGAATTGTCATGACAAGTTATATCTCTCATTGTTAATCTACTCATACATGCTCTAGTTGGTGTTGTTAGCACTTATTATACCTCTTAGTTGTTATTTTTTCCTTATATTCTTCACTTGAAGTTATTGCCTTCCTTATTGTCTTGTTACCTCTTAAGTGTTGAGTTCCTTCCATGGATTCATGCTTATTTGCTACTTCCCTTAATTGTAGTACTTGCACACGTTAGTTGTCACATGCTTTACTTGTCCTGTTATTTGTTAATATTTGTTGCATTTCTTTGATTATTATGTGGTTCCTTTATTGTTGTGTACTCATACCCTTTGATTGTTGAAATTCGTGTAAATTCGTGTAAATTGAGTTCTTAGATTGATGTTGCTAATTTAAATTGCTTGCGGAACGGGTTGCGCGCCACAACGGAGAAAATAAGAGAGATTGTGATATTGATATGATGATACAGTGGGATTTGGGTGCACGCCGCAAGGGAGGATTGTGATATTAAAATGTTGATACGGTGGGATCGGGTTGCACTCTGCAGCAGATGAAATAAGGAAGAACTTTTCCATTGAAATAATAATTCGGTGGAATCGGGTTGCAAGCTGTAACGGGTGAAATAAGGGAGGTTTGTGATATTGGTAAATGATGATATGGTAGGATCGGGTTGTGTGCCGCAACAGTTTGTATACGTGATACTTGATATTGCTTATTGATACTATTATGGAATAAATAAGGATTATGATATTGATATATAATGATACGGTGGGATCAGGTTGAGCACCGCAATGGATTGTGAGTGTTATTCTTGTTGTTGTTGTTGTTGTTGTTGTTGTTGTTGTTGTTGTTGTTGTTGTTGTTGTTATGTGTTGTGTGAGTCATGCATCCTACATGAACTTTTGTATTACTTCAAGGTTTCAATCTGTGCTTCTGTAGTTACTTGGTGAATTGATTTTCAAGATGGATTTACCGCAGAGTAATTATCTCATACCCTGTTCAGTTGTTGGAAACATAACAATTTTAAATGAAAGAATTACTAACACATTATCTTATGTGACTCTTAAGTCAAAACTCGTCGTTTCATTCGGTACTTTACTATTCTTAATAATTGTCATATTTCACTTTAATTGATTTCTCAACTTAAACTCTTAGCTATCTGATGCTTACTTTACTTAAAACTCTTTATTATGTTTTAATTTAACAAATTCTACATCTAATTCAGTAGCTTATCCAATGCTTTGTTTGAAAATGTTATTTACCCAAATGATTTCTAAAATAAACTCATTTTCTTATTTGATATCCTACCTTATTCTAGGTTGTAATTATACCTTATTGTATATTAATAAATCTCTTGAATATTTTAATTAGAATTTGACATGGATACAATATACATGGTGGCAGATGAGTTGTGCCGTGCGAAAGTGATTTAGAAAAATGTGGGCACAAGGTGCCATACGTGTAAAATTTGAAAGTTGTGACTTATGATTTGAGATTATGAGGAGTGGTACCTTGGGTAATTCTTGTTATAAATTGTGCATGAGAAATGATTTGAGTAATTGAGTTGTCATCCGTTTTTTTATTACTCGTTTATTTTTTGTTGTTATTCGTGCTTCTATTATTTTCACAGTTGATTGTAAATTTGTGATCCTTCTACCGTTGGTTGTACATTGATGTTCTTTCCAGTGTTAATTTTAAGTTATATCATGCACATGTTACATGTCTACTAAGTGTCTTGACTTAGCCTCATCACTACTCTACTGAGGTTAGGCTTGATACTTACTGGGTACCGCTGTGGTGTACACATGCAATGCTTTTGCACATTTTTGTGCAAATTCAGGTACTTACGATCGAGTTGGTTTGAGACTTATGTCTGCGCAGCTGGAAACTTCAAGGTATACCTGAGTGACGTGCGCAGGTTCTGAAGTCACCTTCTGTTGTATTTTATTTCTATTGTTTCTTATTATTCCGGGACAGTGATGTATTGCTAATTCTAATGACTTCTAGAAAAGTTTATGACTTGTACTACCGATTTTTTGATTGTATGATTAACGTTAACTCAGTTATGTTGTATCAGCTGTTATTTAATGTATTGCAGTTAAATAATTAAATTTCAGTAATAATCATCCCATATTAGATTTATCTAGTCTTAAAGACTAAGTGTCATTACGGCGTTTTAAGATGGGGAAACTGGGATGGTAACAGTACATTCAAATTTTATAAATAACATTGTAAAGCACAATATTACGAGTATATGAATCTATACTTAATTCACGTATAGAGGGTTAGAGAACAAAGAGCCCATTGCATGTTACAAAATACTTTTGGCATACACACGGGGTGGATCCACACGTATCACTATGGGTGCTTAAGCACCAACCAACTTCAGTTAAAAGTCTGATAATTATGTAGAAATTCATTAAGATAAAAGAGAAGGAACGCATGAGTACAAAGCGACGAAGAATTGGATGCTTTGGTTCCGAATTCATTTTTACTATTCAAGGGCAAGGGTTCGATTCTTCTTTAATAGGTTATGCCAATTTGTTCTTAAAATAACTCTTAAAAACATTTATCTTCTAAATTGATTAATACACTCCAATTACTTTATTTTAAGCTTTTATTACAAAAGCAGAAAGCTAATAGTTGAAGAAGAGATATTAAAGCATGTCGTGAATTTGGAATTATATAAAGTTAGAAAAGTATTACTATCGATGAAAATACACGAATATCATAGGTTAGGCCCAATTTTGACGTTTTAAAATACTCACAAATCCTTATTAATCCCTTTCTTTAGTTTGACGGTATATATAGAATATTTAACCTAGTCAAAAAATTGAATTGAACTCATTTTGATTTGATGATTATGTGTAGAAAATTGAATTAACTAGACCAAATTAGTCCAAAATATACCTCGATAATGATTTTGTGGCTAGTGTTAGATTTACGCTAAGCATAGACGAGTACCCATTAACTTCAAATCCTTGATTCCTCACTGCATTTAATCAAAATCAATTGGCAATAAGAATGAGCATGTCATTATCTTTTTTAAGTGCTTCAAATTCTCTCCTTAATAACAGCATATTTTATCAGTACCAACGTGACAATTGGGATGGATTAAATTGAATTGCGCTGGGGGTTCATCGAGTATTTGTGACAACTAGACCACATAATTAAGAAAGAATTTAAGTCATATGAACTTTGTGCACATGGATGGCCTTCCCACTTGAAAAGTAGAATCTTTAGTAGCAACACTATTTCGGGTATCACCGGTGGCGAATCCAAAAATACTTTTAAAGGTATTCAAATTTAAAAGAATTAAAAAAAATTCACGACAAAGGATGTTCAATATATATTTTATACATCTAAAATTAGTATTTTACTTATATACATAATATAATTTTTCGTAATATTTCGGTGAAGGGTGATCATTTGACCACCCTTTGTAAAAAATGGCGTCACCACTGGGTATCACCTTAACAGCAAATTAAGCAGGGGTTAATTGTTTCTTATTTAACGTTTAAATTAAAAATAATCGATTTATATATAATTTGTGTACAATCAATATATAATCCATGTGAGAAAACAATGAATATCTGCTTGCGAACTCACTAAGTCACGACAGACAAATTTTATTCCAATAGTGTCTAATAACATGGGACATTGCTACCTATATACAATTCTAAAAAACAATTGACATTTGTACTTGTAGCCTAAAAAACTTTTGGCAACAGATAATTTCTAAAACTTTTTCTTTCTCTTTCCTCACCTTTTTTCTCAACCCCACCATATATCTTTTCTCCTACAACCCCTTAATAACCCATAAAATTCATAAAACTATTTTGGGGTAATTCTCTGTCACAGAAAAGATGGCAGGTCGTCGAAAAGTTTCATTTTCGCGAAAATGTATATAACATTGCATACCGGGTGTATCACATATACATTTTTTTTCCAAACAATGTATATCACATTTTATATCAGGTATAAAACTGTATATTACACATTCGACACTGTATATCACGATATACAACATGATTTACACACACGATGATATACCCAGATATATACCATCTCAAGCACCCACTTTTTCCATTTTCACACATCATTCGGTGCATCACCACTACAAAATACAATACTGATCAATCATCAAAAAATCATTCCAACAATTTAAAAAAAAAAAAAATTCAGCATAATATACTGGAGTTTTAGTGTAATATATCGGTCCAGCATAATATGCTGGAAGTTCATACGCAAGTGCTCCAATCCCCAGTATATTATGCGGGAAGAACTCCTAGCATGGTCAATCTTTCAAAAGCTTCCTCTTGGTTCCTTCATTTGCCGGCGATGATGATCATAAATTTCATAACCCAAATTTAGCATTTTGATAACCTCAGTTAAGTCAGTAACTATTTCTAGTGGAATGAGGTTTCTATCATCAGCTAATTGTTGTCCCTGCAGTAGAGCTATTAGTGCAGAATGAGTGGTAAAAGTGTGGGGGAGGCTGCCCATAAATCCAACTACCTAGTCATCTTTGGAGTGTCCTCGTCCCTGGGTTACCTAGAGCTGCACAATCACTATTTAGCTTATGATAACCCCTTTTAGGAGGCTCTCATTTGACAATAATGGTGACCTTACAAACAATTTCCTCTTTACAAATAAAAATGTGGTATTTAGTGGATTTGGATATGATACTGTAGCTGAGGTAAGGTCTATTTTTGTGAAAGATGTTGTGGTTTCTAGTAAGACATATATTCAAGAGGTTGAAATGGAGTAGAAGTTTCCATGACAAGTTATTGTTGAATGGCTTTTTCCTTAACTTGTCCCATGTATGAGGCCAAGCTTGGCTAGTGAAGATGAGATCATTGTGGCAACACTCCTTTGTGTATGATTTGCTTGAACTATCCCAGAAAAGCTAAGCATTTGGGCAGTAAAAGAAAATATGGGTAATGGTTTTAATATTGTTAGAGTAGAAACACAAATGGTGCCAATATTAACTCCAATTTGATGGAAGAATGCACCAATGGGAAGTCTTTCATGATGAAGTACTCAAAAGAAGGACTTGATCTTGTTAGGACTACTTTAAGTGTCCAGATCCAACTAAAATTTTTTTTTTTTTTTTGAAGGTTCCAGTAGTAGAGGGAGTTTTAGAATCAATTAGATGGTAGGCTGATTTAGTGCTTAAGATAGCATTGCTTGTAAGCCCCCACATCATTTTATCCTCCTTACTACTGGCATTGGGAGTAAAGGTGGACTTGAGGATGTTGATAACATTGCCCGGTACAGAGATAGA
This sequence comes from Nicotiana knightiana, assembly GCA_005239525.1. Taxonomy (NCBI): domain Eukaryota; kingdom Viridiplantae; phylum Streptophyta; class Magnoliopsida; order Solanales; family Solanaceae; genus Nicotiana; species Nicotiana knightiana. Next base: position 92,093 of record ML428198.1, read on the forward strand.
CAAGGAAGTTGTATTCCAGTTACTATTGTTATAAACGCAATGGAGTGATCGGTGGGGCTGAGGGTATGAGGGCCCCTCAACCATGCTTCTAATGGAAATATTGTTAGGGATCCAAATATAATTAAAGAAATTGACTCTAGATCCTTTGTGAACAAACCATTTTGAAGCAGCTCTACAAGTATTCCAACATTGGAGAGTGTATTATCATATGGGGGACTTGGATTTCTTGGGTATGTGAGTCAAATTGCAGTGTTTAGAAATTAGGACTCTAGCCCAGAGGGAGGTAAGTTTATGAAAAATCCTTCAAGCCACTCCGGCGTGCAAGGCTTTGCTTTTACACTAAACTTTCTGAAAACCAAGGGCCCCCTTACTTTTTGGGTTTTATGGCAGTCTCCCAACTTGCTAACTGAATCTTTTTCTTAGCAGGGGTAGTACCCTAAATGAAGTTTCTTTGGATACTATTAATCATCTTAGTGATGTGGTATCTAGCTTTATAACGATCTGACTGGTCGTTTGGAGCAATTGTGTCATGTTTGGCAGTTTAAGATCACGAGTAGCTTCACACAGTATATTATGACTTGCGTGCATCGTCGGTTCGGGTTTTTGAGAGGGTCGGAAAGGATGATTACGCTCAACTATGCCTTATAAACAGGATAAAGCGGTCGTTGCAAATATATTCTGGTTAACAAGTTCGGAGTCGAATCCCACAGGGAATTAACCTATCAATCACAGCTATCAGACTCACACAATTTCACGTAATCAACTTTTCGAGATATTTAAATAACAAATTGGATGTTTACTATCTAACTTTTACTTAATGAGAATGCAATAAGTAAGAACTAACTATGAACGGGTCGTAGACAAGAATTGGAATGATCTAAGGTTATGATTTCCCCTATTGTTGGAATCACTTCCGCTATGTTTGTTATAAATTTACCTTAAGTCTTCCCGATCGATCATGAGCACTCTTACTGTCATAAATCTCTCCCGAGTAATTACAACAATATGCTAGGCATATTCTTCCGAATTACGCTAGCTAGCTTTAATTACAGCTCACTTAGATCGCACCCAAGGTTTCCTTATCCATAATCCCACCTTTAAATCCTCCGATTGATCCCTCATATACGTCAGGAGTGATGTTGTTCAACAACGACCTAAATATGCACTCTCTCCCGAGTAATGCACACTAAATAGGCACAGCTAATTGAAGTCCCTTCATTTAACAGCAACATGCATGTAGTTGAACAAATAGAGATAAAACTTTGGCAAATCTATATTAACGTAACAAGAAATTCATCCTTCAATAGGTTCCATCAAAACCCTAGATTAAATATTTGGCTACTCATACTAATGCAAAACATAACAATAATATGATTCATGATTCACAATGATAAGTAGAAAGAAGAAGAAAGAAACTCTAAAGAATTGCTTGATCTTCTCTCCCTTGTTCCTGCCTCCAATAATGTCTAAAACAAGTCTAAACTGACTTTTGGGCGAGTTTTCGATTTTTATAGGGTTAGGTTAATTGCCTAGGAATTTACACTTTAGCCCCTGAAGTTCCTCGCTGCTAATCTCCTGATCGCGGCCGTGGTCTCAACCGCAAACTCGACCGCGGTCATTCACCGCCTTTCTGTTTATGTCCGCGTTTCAGCGCTCTCGCGGACCTGGCTTTCACTGTTTTCTTTGCCTTCTCTTGCTCTTTTTCATCCAGGATATCTTTGATTGGCCTTGTATGTACATAATTGACTCTAAAACGCTCTTTATCTTCCTCCTAGCTCGGAGTGACTCTTCTTTCAATCAGAGCATTTTTTAATCTTTTAGCATCTAAAACATCGATAAAGCATGGCTAATTTAGAGTGCAAATAGCATCTACAAAGCATAATATAGGCTATTATCAACACCCCACACTTAAATCGTTGCTCGTTCTCGAAAAACAAAACCATACTCCACGGGCCTAACTTCACTGGGCAACTACCTTAGCGTAATATCCACACCTCAAGAGTGGACTCTCTCTTTAGCCACGCAATGTACCTAACCAGCTCACTTCCTCTAAGTTGGGGGTCCAGATTTAACTCCCTTTCATGAGTCAAGCGCCTACTCACCACAAAAGAGACTTGTGTCATAATCAATACAATTCGCACACACTGAGGACATCAAATAAACAAAATTCGCTCACCCTCAAAAAGAACATTCTTGTGCCACAGAAAATGCACCATATGCTTGCCCGTAGTGTACTACTTTACTAATCGAGCTAATCCAGTCTAGGATCAATTAGGACTTCGTTTGGATGTAATGTAGGTTGCGGGTCGGGTAAGATATGTTTGGATATAATAGTGATTGCACCTCCCCAAGCACTTTAATACATCTATTTCAACAATTAAGCCCATACTTATGTCAAATCACCATTCCACCTTTACATTAATATATCATGCCCCCTATTTCATTAAGAACGATTATCTCAAAATCCACCACCATCAAAGACCTATTCTTTACAAAATACTTTTTTTTTCTCAGTTCAGGTGGCTTTTAGTATTAATTTTCAATGCCGTGCGCCTTTATCCGTATCTCCTCAATTCCACTCAAAAGCCCAACCAACTACCCCACACTTTAAGTTTTACACATTTCATCACAATTCAAGTTCTTACAAGAGGTGATAAGGTTCAAATAGATGGACAATTCAAAAATTGGTTAAGGCTTGTAATGTGGTTGCCAAAGAAAACATGATCACAGGCTCAAAGGGGTTAACTATGGTATATAAAATTAGGTGGCTGGAACATGTATAGATAGGGTTTAACAAAGAAATTCCTATATCATTTCCTAGACCAAATAAGACTACCATTTCGCTTTGCAAACACACAGGGAAAGTTCTAGGCGTTAAATGTTAGCACAGAACACATAAAGCCTCACTCACACATGGCACATGACTTAATTCAGGTTGGATCATCAGACATTCCGCTCAGGCTACTTAAGCGAAATCAAGCACACACATTTTAAGGCTTTCTTGCTCGAGTCAACTAATGAGCCTAAGTGTCACACTAAAGTAGTTTATACTCAATTCTTTCCTCGCCCATATGTTCCTAACTAAAAATGGGTAAAACTAACTACACCCGGTTCAAATAAAAACCCTTGGAAAAGAACCGCGGTTTAAAGAAAAACCAAGGGGGAGTTGATACACTACTACAAAACCAAAATCATTTTGTTTTTTGTCGTTTGACTTTAATCCCTCAAGAAATCTGTCGAATGTTGTCCATCATCGGGCCAAGTAGAAATTAATTTGAAGAACTAAACTACCAATCAAATACATACATATACAATAACAACATACACATCATTCCCCACCCCACACTTAAGAAATTGTCATGTCCCCGTGTAAAATAAATGAAAGCAGAGTAAGGTACGGGGACTTCCCTGGTACTCAGTCCTGATCGGAGACCGTGCCAGGATCGAGGTGACAAGCTCGTCCTAGCGCCTGCAGCCAACCCATAATCTTCTTCACAGACTTTGCACTTTGCGTGGCTAGAGAATCAACTCTATTACCTAGGTCCGTGACCGAAGTGCGCATCCTAGCCATTTCCTGTTCCAGAGCTGTCAAACGGGTACTCCGACGGGCCTGAGATGGGCCTGCCTCATCAGAAATATACACCTGTGGGAGTGAGGCGTGCATTGCCTCCTCCTGATCATCCTCATCATCATCCGACTCATCCGAGGTGTTGCTTTGAACATCTTCAGGTGCCACCAGGTCTTTCCCGATGGTTACTTTGGATGCCCTGAATGCGGCCTCCTTTGGTACCAACCCATCCATGCATGGGTTCTCAGGAACTCTTGCCGTTCTACACAATTTGCTGATCAGAGAAGGAAAGTAGAAACCATACTTCTTTTCAGGTGAGCGGATGAACATTTCGTCCTGGATCAGCCGGGCCACATCAAAATCATGACCATTAACAAAACACCATATCGCTGCTGCCCGAGGTCCATTGACATCAGTGGTGTTGCTTGATGGCAGTAGACGATTGTTGATGACGTGCAACCAACACTTTTCCTCCCAAGTGAGGGAGGATGAGTTCAGGGTGATCCTAGGTTTAACCCATATTAAGTCCCTACCAGGCACACAGATGGTTAGGATGAAGAGGTTCCAAGTGACAGGCCTTTTCTGGTATGTCTAGTAAAAATATTTAGCCTCGTCGAAGGCTAGCAATCTGTACACTCTTCGGATGGTCTCGCGTGAAGAATCCACTCTGGTTTGTCATACCGTGACAACCCGATTCTCATGTTCCAGGAAATTGGCATACAATTCTCTAACCAGCATCATATATTCGTCCTCTGGCTCCTCAAAGAAAATTTCGAGCCGACGCCGCAGTAATTCCCGGTACATGTTTGGATTTTCTACATGAAGGGCTGCCTTGTCAATGGCCCTTTCGGCCACAGGCCTTTTTTCCGCCTTCGCATTGAATCTGTCTTGTGCTTTTCTTGACACAAACCGCCTACTATCAAACTGGCCCGAGCTAGCCTGTGCCCAAGCTCTAGAAGGACCTCCCGGTCCACTAGCCGAGGATCCTGTGGACCGTATCTTCCTGGATGGATGCATTATACCTGACAACACAAATGACACTATTAGGAAGGGTGTGGATGGTGTGAACCCAGGGCGATTACTCAGAATTCACTCGCAGCATGGTCACAATAGCATTTAAAGTTCATAGGGGCAATTCAACAAACACCTAGTGTGCATAGGTCTACAATTTAGCACAAATAACCCCATGGAGGTACAAATCCTCCCCACATTAACTACAATGGCTCCACCTACTCATCCCCACCACAATCTACCTCTAACACAACAAAATCATGATTTTACCTCCTCATTCTATACACTAACACTAGGAAGAACACAAGATTACTCCAAAATTGTTACACAAATCTGAAAATAAACTAAAAAGAAGAAAAGAAATAACTTAAAATGGAAAGGAGAAATCCTGACTTACTTGATATTCTTGAACAATCGAAGGTGGGGCTTGTTAATAGAAATATGGGGAGGAAGGGAAAATTTGGTGAGAAGAGGAGATACGGGAGATGTGGGTTGTGTGTTTTTAGGGATTGGAGAGGGAAGAGGGAAAGTTAGAGTAGCAAAAAGGGAAGAAGGTAAAGGGGAAAGTGGGGGGTTTGGGCGGGTGTGTATTAGGTTAGTGGGGTTGGGAAAAGGAAAAAAATTAAAAAACTAAAAAGTAAGCTACTTACCTGCCCGACCGCGCCCAGCTCCACGGTCGCGTCCACGACAGAACTGTCTTAAATCACCGTGTCTGGTCCGTGGTCGCGGTGAACAAACAGAATGTTTCACTTCTTCCACGCCCAGGACCGTGCCCCAGACCGCGATCGCGGTTCGGTGTTTCGAAATTTTTCATGTTTTCTTCAACTTTTGCCTTTCCGGAGTTAGCTTTTGACCCCGACTCCTCCTGATGTGCACCAATCTTTCCCTGTACACTAATAATTTTGTTAGTATTGTTACATCGACTACAACAACAACACAAGAGAAACACAGAAGAGAAACATGGGTTGCCTCCCAAGAAGCGCTTGATTTAACATCGCGTCATGACGAATTAAAAAGAAACCATGGGTTGCCTCCCAGGAAGCGCCTGATTTAACGTCGCGGCACGACGCAGATAAGCGCATTTAAGGCTCGCACAATATCTGAGTCTCGATCAAATAGGTCAATGAACCTTTCTTTGCTTCATCCATTCCTACGTAATGTTTTAACCTGTTCCCATTGACTCTGAATGTGCGAGAATCATTTTCTGCAGCAATCTCTACAGCACCCGTGGGATGTACTTCAACCACACGAAATGGCCCTAACAATCGTGACTTTAGTTTACCCGGAAATAGCCTTAGTCTTGAGTTGTAAAGCAATACCGTATCTCCGGGTTTAAAATTCCACTCAAGAATGTTCTTATCATGTAACATCTTTATTCTCTCTTTGTACAATCTTGTGCTCTCAAAAGCAAGATAGAGGAACTCATCAAGTTCATGCAATTCCGTGACTCTACTTGTTCCCGCAGCATCCATGTTGGGATTCAACTGTTTCAGCGCCCACCAAGCTCTATGTTCCAACTCCACCGGCAAGTGACATGCCTTCCCAAACACCAAATTATATGGTGACATGCCAATTGGTGTTTTGAAAGCGATTCTATAAGCCCAGAGTGCATCATCTAAGTTTCTTGCCCAATCTGTTCTTGTGGCGCTCATGGTCTTAGTTAACACACTTTTTATTTCTCTATTTTGACACTTCTACTTGCCCACTTGTCTGAGGATGATATGGAGTGGCCATCTTGTGGCGTACATCATACTTCTCTAGAAACTTCTCAAAGGCTCGATTACAGAAATGAGTGCCTCCGTCACTGATTATGGCCCTTGGGATTCCAAAATGGGTGAATATGATCTTCTTCAAAAACCCAATCACCACCTTTGCATCATTGGTGGGGAGTGCTACATCATCCACCCATTTGGATACGTAGTCTATAGTGACAAGTATGTACTTTTTGCCATATGAACTGACGAAGGGCCCCATGAAGTCGATTCCCCATACATCGAACACTTCGACCTCCTGAATTGGGTTCATGGGCATCTCATGGCGATGAGAAATATTCCCGGTTTGCTGAAATTCATCACAGTCCTTCACCCATAAATGGGCATCTTTGAACACTGTTGGCCAATAGAATCCTACTTCCAGAACTTTCGCTGCTGTCCTGACTCCTCCGAAATGTCCACCATATGCTGATGCGTGACGTGCCTGCAAAACAAAAGACTGATCTATATTGGGGATACACCTCCGGATCATGTTGTCAACACAAGTCCTAAATAGATAAGGTTCATCCCAATAATACATGCGGCAATCACGGAAAAACGTTTTCTTCTGTACAGAGGAAAGGTCATAAGGAATTATACCACTCGCCAGATAGTTTGCAATGTCTGCATACCATGGTGCTTCCTCAAGACTTATGGCTAGGAGTTTCTCATCTAGAAAGGTTTCCAGAATGTCTTCCATCTCAACTGCTTTTTTAGCTCCTTCCAGTCTCGACAAGTGGTCAGCTACTTGGTTTTCCGTTCCATTTCAGTCATGAATTTCCAAGTCAAATTCTTGTAGCAGTAGCACCTAACGAATCAGGCGCGATTTTGACTCTTTCTTCTCTATTAGGTACCTGAGAGCAGTATGATCAGTATAAACAATTACCTTCGAGCCTATCAAGTACGATCTGAACTTGTCAAATGCAAACACTACTGCTAGTATCTCCTTCTCAGTCACAGTGTAGTTCAGTTGGTCCCCACTCAACAAACTACTTGCGTAGCATATTGGGTGCATGATTTTATCTTTTCGTTGCCCGAGCACTGCTCCCACAACATAGTCACTTGTATCACACATTAGCTCAAATGGTTGCTCCCAGTCAGGGGAAACAATGATAGGTGTTGTGACCATTCTCTTCTTCAATTCCTCAAATGCTACCCTGCAATCACCAGAAAACACAAAAGGAATCCTTTTCAAGCAATTTACACAAGGGGTTAGCAATTTTAGAAGTCTTTTATAAATCTCCTATAGAAACCGGAATGCCCAAGGAAACTTCTGATTGCTTTGACGGAAGTGGGTGGTGGAAGCTTTGCTATCACGTTAACCTTTGCGCGATCCACCTCAATGCCCTTACCTGACACCACGAAGTGGCACTTCTCCCAGTTTAGCACCAGATTAGTCTCTATACACCTCTTCAACACTTTTCTCAAGTTCTTAAGGCAGTCATCGAATGAATGCCCCACTACTCAGAAATCATCAATGAAAACCTCCATTATTTCCTCTACTGTGTCCATGAATATGGCCATCATGCACCTTTGGAATGTGGTTGGTGCATTGCATAGGCCAAACGACATTCTCCGAAAGGCATACACCCCATAAGGGCAGGTGAACGAGGTCTGCTCCCTGTCCTCTAGTGCAATAGAGATCTGATTGTACCCTCAGTACCCATCCAGAAAGCAAAAGTGGGACCTCCCTGCCAGTCTATCTAACATATGATCAGTGAATGGAATTGGGAAGTTGTCTTTCCGGGTAGCCAAGTTCAACTTCCTGTAATCCATACAGATTCGCCAACCTGTGACGGTTCGTGTAGAGATCAATTCATTCTTATAATTTTTTACTACTGTCATTCCACCCTTCTTAGTACACATCGAACTGGGCTCACCCAGTTGCTGTCAGAGATGGGGAATATGACTCCCATATCTAACCACTTAATAATTTCTTTCTTCACCACTTCCTTCATATTGGGGTTCAGCCTTCTTTGGTGTTCTTTGGAAGGTTTGTTCCCATCATCCAGTAGAATCTTATGCATACAGAAGGCCGGGTTGATCCCCTTGATGTCTGCCATGGTCCACCCAATTGCACTCTTGCACTCTGTCAGTACCATCAAAAGTTGTTCTTCCTGCACATCTAACAAACTAGATGAGATAATAACAGGTAACATTGAGTTAGGTCCTAAGAATTCATACCTGAGATGGGCGGGTAGTGGCTTCAGCTCCAACTTTGGGGTTTCTTCTATGGATAGCTTGGCCGGAGGAGTTTTTCTTTTCTCTAAGTGCAAAGGCTCAAATTCGAGCTCCTTCTTCCAAAAACCTTTTCCCTCAAGAGCAAGCACCCACTCTGCCAATTCTTCTCCATTAGCCTCACCTAGGTTCATGAGACAAGTTGCTAGAGGATCTTGAATCTTCAATGTCTCATCATCCTCTTCCAAATTACATCCGCGACATCTATTAGAGAGCAATTGGCGAACTCACTTGGTCGCCTCATAGATTTCTGCACGTTGAATGTTATTTCTTCATCATTTAATCTCATCTTGAGCTCTCCAGCTCAAAGTCAATTAGAGCTCTCCCAGCGGCCAAGAATGGTCTTCCCAAAATTAAGGGAATTTCCTCATCAACCCGACAATCAAGAATGATAAAATCTGTTGGGAACACAAACTTCCCAACCTACACCAACACATCATCTAGAATGCCGGAGGGTCTCTTTACTGTCCTGTCAGCCAGCTGCAATAACATGGACGTGGATCTACTTTTTCCAATCCCAAGCGTTTTATAGATAGCAAGGGGCATAAGATTTATGCTTGCCCCCAAATCACACAGTGCCTTAGCAAATGCATAATTACCAATTGTGCAAGTAATAGTGAAACTCCCTGGGCCAGACAGCTTCTCAGCAATGGGTCTCGCCACGACAGCACTGCAAGTCTGAGTCAGTGTAACCGTGGCCAAGTCTTGAAAGTCGAACTTGCGAGACATCAAGTCCTTCATCATTTTCGCATAACCCGGCATCTCCTTTAAATAACCAATCAATGGAATGTTTACCTGAATTTGCCTTAACATATCCAAGAATTTCTTGTATTGTTCATCCGTCTGATACTTGGCCAGTCTATGTGGGAATGGTGCTGGAGGTCGCCTCTTCCCTGTGATTTGGTTTATTTCTTGTTCAGGCACTGCCTCCACTATCGGTTCCCGTGTTGCCTCAGTCTCTTCCACAACCTCTTTTTCTTTGTTGGCTTCTTCTTGAGCTTGATGTACCGTCACCTCAGTCAATTCTGCTGAATCATCTACCTCAATGGGCACAGGCACAAGTGTCCCGGTAGGTCCATTGTCGAAGCAATCTCTAGGTCTCTGCCATTTCGTAGACTCACTACCATTAGTTGTTTCGGGCCTTGCTCCTTAATCTGTTTGTCTGCATGTAATGTCCCGTGAGGACGATTATTCAGAGCCATTAAAATCTGACCAAATTGGATCTCAATATTTTTTATAGTTGACTCATGTGAGTCTACTCTCTCAGTTACATTCACATTGGACCGAATTACTTGTTGCATCATTACCTCGAGTCTAGCAAACCCATCTTCGTGTCTCCCAGTGTGTTGTTGTTGAGGTGGATGATAAGCCTACTGCTGATTCTGATGGTTGTATCCCTGTTTCCTTTGGTAAGGTACCACTTGACCTGGAGGTCGCATCGCCCCAAGATTGTTGCTATTCTTGTGCTGCTGCAGGACTGGCCTATATTGTTGATTCTGTTGACTCTAATTCTGACCACCTGGTCTCTGTTCCCCATAGTTAGACACATAATTCATGTTCTCCTGATATCGTTGGTGATCACCTTCTGCACTCCACGAGCAACCATATGGTTGATTAATGCAAGATGTACATAAACCCCCATTAGTTGCATCAATAATGTGTACCTGCTGTTTCTTGCCTGATTCATCAACCTTTTTGGTGAGGATGCTCATTTGTGTCATTAGAGTGGCCATATTTTCATCTAGGGATTTAGCTGGGTCTAAGGACACTGAGTGAACCACATGAGTGATTGGAGCGTTCCTGGACTTCCATCCCGAGTTTTGTGCCATCTTGTCAAGTAAGATTTTTCTCTCCCTGAATGTTTTACTCAAGAATGCTCCACCTGCTGAAGCATCAACATTAGCTTTCAAGCTATTTTCCAGACCCATGTAGAACCTCTGCCCCAACATCTGCTCCGGAATCCCATGGTGTGGACATAAAACCAGCATCCCTTTGAACCTTTCCCAAGTCTCTTGCAATGTTTCTGTTGGTTTCTGTCTGAAGCTCAAGATCTCATCAATTTGCTGAGCAGTATTGTTGGGTGGGTGAAATTTGTTCACAAATTTCTTGACTAATTCCTCCCAAGTATTGATGGAATATATGAGGAGTGAACTAAGCCAAGTCTTAGCTGCTCCCGTCACAGAGAATGGAAACAACAATAGCCTTATTATTTTCGGTGTCACATTATGTTGTCTTTGTGTGGCACATATTGACAGGAAATTCTTTAGATGTTGAGGATCTTCGATGTATGACCCTGAGAATAGTCCCTTGTTTTGTAACAAATGCAGCATGTTATTTGTAATCTGGAATGAGTCATGTTGTATCTGTGGGACTACAATTACGGTTGCTAAGTTGTCTGCGGTGGGTTGTGCCCAATCATACAATGCAGCTTCTGGCACAAGAGGCACCACCACTTGCTCATTCGGGTCATTCATGTTATCCCCATTGTTCCTGTTGTTTATTTCGTCTACCATGTCTAGTTCAAGTTGTTCAGTTAAGTTTTGTTGTTGTTTTCTTTTCCTGTTTTCACGATTCAATGCCTTGAAAACTTTCTCAGGATTTGATAATGCTTCGAACAATTCACCAGTTCTTGAGGAGTTTCTAGGCATGCACCTGTAACACCCAAGACTACAAACATTAGTATTTCAATAAATTTAGTTTAGATTAAATAAAATTGACTACATTAAGAATTTTTGCGCATCTTTTAACTGCAACTAATAACACCGTTAATTCCCCAGCAATGACGCCAAAATTTGATCATGCTCAACTATGCCTTATAAATAGGACAAAGCGGTCACTGCAAATATATTCCGGTTAACAAGTCCGAAGTCGAATCCCACAGGGAATTACCTATCAATCACAGCTATCAGACTCACACAATTTCACGTAATCAACTTTTCGAGATATTTAAATAACAAATTGGATGTTTACTATCTAACTTTTACTTAATGAGAATGCAATAAGTAAGAACTAACTATGAACGGGTCGTAGACAAGAATTGGAATGATCTAAGGTTATGATTTCCCCTATTGTTGGAATCATTTCCGCTATGTTTGTTATAAATTTACCTAAGTCTTCCCGATCGATCATGAGCACTCTTACAGTCATAAATCTCTCCCGAGTAATTACAACAATATGCTAGGCATATTCTTCCGAATTACGCTAGCTAACTTTAATTACAGCTCACTTAGATCGCACCCAAGGTTTCCTTATCCATAATCCCACCTTTAAATCCTCCGAAGTGATACCTCATATACGTCAGGAGTGATGTTTTTCAACAACGACCTAAATATGAACTATCTCCCGAGTAATGCACACTAAATAAGCACAGCTAATTGAGGGCCCTTGAATTAACAGCAACAAGCATGTAGTTGAACAAACAGAGATAAAACTTTGGCAAATCTATATTAACATAACAAGAAATTCATCCTTCAATAGGTTCCATCAAAACCCTAGATTCCATGTTTAGCTACTCATACTAATGCAAAACATAGAAATAATATGATTCATGATTCACAATGATAAGTAGAAAGAAGAAGAAAGAAACTCTAAATAATTGCTTGATCTTCTCTCCCTTGTTCATGCCTCCAATTATGTCTAAACTAAGTCTAAACTTACTTTTGGGCGAGTTTTGGATTTTTATAGGGTTAGGTTAATTGCCTAGAAATTTACACTTTAGCCCCTGAAGTTCCTCGCTGCTAAACTCCCGACCGCGGTCTCAACCTCAGACTCGACCGTGATCATTCACTGCCTTTCTGTTTATGTCCGCATTTCAGCGCGCCCAAGTCTGCCGCGGACCTGGCTTTCACCATTTTCTTTGCCTTTCTTGCTCTTTTTCATACGAGCTATCTTTGATTGGCCTTGTATATATATAATTTACTCCAAAATGCTCTTTATCTTCCTCATATCTCGGAGTGACTCCTTTAAAGCATAAAAATCTCAATTAGAGCATTTTGTTATCTTTTAGCATCTAAAACATCGATAAAGCATAATATAGGCTACTATCAAAGGATAGAGTGCAAATAGCATCTACAAAGCATAATATAGGCTACTATCAAAGGATTTTAGGAGTGACTCTCATTTTAGAAGTCCGAAGTTGAAGGAATTAACCCAGTGTTTGACTTTTGAGTATTTGACCTCGGATCGAAGTTTCAACAGTTTCGGTAGGTCCGGATAGTGATTTTGAACTTAGGCGTATGCCCGAAATTTCATTTGGATATTTCAAAAAGGTTTCGGCATCATTTGGCGGAAGTTGGCAATTTAAAGGTTTAGAATCTTCCTAAGTTTGGCCATGGTTTGACTTTAAGGATATCGGGTCCAGAATGTGTTTTTGGAGTAAGGAAAAAGTATGTTTCGTCAATTGGAACTTGCCTGCAAAATTTGGTGCTGTTTGGAGTTGATTTGATGTGGTTCGGATGCTTGGTTGCAATTCTAGAAGTTCTTGAAGTTCATGATGATTTTCATGCGTTTTGGCATCCGATTCGTGGTTCTAGAGGTTATTTTAGTGTTCCGATCGCACGAGCGAGTTCGTGTCATGTTTTGAAGTGTTTGAAAGAAGGTTCAGCTATGCTGGTTGATGCGAGACTAAATTGCATAGTTTAACATGTGATATACCTTACATTTTATGCGTATTAATGATAAAATTACACTTGTTATGTGCTTAATGGAGTTTATTTTATGTGTAGGTGAATTGGAAATGGAAACGGAGCTAAAGGGATGCAAATACGTCAAAAATACGCAAAAGGAGACGCCCGGGCGATAGCCGGGCGTTTGCCCCCTAAAGCCAGGCCCCCCCTGGCGTTAGGGGGGAGTTTACCCCATAAAGCCTGCCCCCCGGCGTTAGGGGGGCGTTAGCCCCATAACGTCAGGCCCCCCCGGCGTTAGGGGGGCGTTAGAGCCAAAACGCCAGGGGTCTCCAGTGTCGCCCAAGTCCGAGTTT
>ML428201.1:0-22715 GCA_005239525.1 Nicotiana knightiana
AATGTGTTTTCCAACAATTTTAGAAATAAAAATACCTGAAGAATTTAGTGTAAAATGAAATAAATCATAAGTATCCCCTCGGGAAAAACATGAATCATAAATTTCCCCTTGGGCAGAACATCACTCAGCATACCTCACAGTCACTCAGTATCAGCCCATCGGGCAACATCACTATCACTCATGCCTTCCAATCACTCGTCACTCGCACTCAGTAGGTACTTGCGCTCATTGGGGGGTGTGTACAGACTCCGGAGGGGCTTCTTCAGCCCAAGCGCTAATATCAAGACACCTCGTGGCATATCATATCCTCACAATCAGGCCCCCGGCCTCAATCAGTCAGAAACTCTCAAAAGCCCCTCAGGCGTATCAGTAAAATGGGGTACTCGACCCAAAACATCATTTTATATCTCAAAATAATGTAAATAAGGTTGAGTTTCGAAATCAGTTAAACATAACATGACTGAGTGTAAATCATAAGTCAACAGAGTGAGGAAAATAGCAGTAAAAGCCCCCAAGGGGTCTAAACAAGTCGGCACGAGGCCCCAAACATGGCTTATATCCCAAATATAGCAGTAGTTTTTAGAACACAATTTAACATATGATTTAGAGTAAAAATACATAACTCAATAGTTTCCACAAAGAGGAACATGCAAAAATCAGTGCACGCCACAAACTCGTCATCCGACATGTGCGCCATTCTAAAAACAGTGAGAAATACGAAGTCAGGGGTTTTATACCCTCAGGACAAGAGTTATAGCCATTACTTACCTCTACCGGGTCACAATACTAATCCACGATGCTCTTGCCCCTAAAATCGGATCCCGATTGCTCCAAACCTAACCAAAACCAGGTTAACATCATCAATATACACTAAAGGAACAAAACCCAATCGAAAACTATCAATTTAGACACAATTCTCGAAATTTGGCCAAATCTGAGTCCCGTGTCCACGTCTCGAAATTCGATAAAATTTACATCACTAGAATCCTCATCCTCCCACGATTCTATACATACCAAGTACACCAAAATCGGAACACAATTTCCCACTCAAATCATCAAAAGAAAATTTCAATTCTCATGTACCTAACCTCCCCAATTTTGGGTTTAAATTCAACAAATTCCCAGTTTAATTACTTAGAAAACGACATAGAAACGAGTTATGAGTTGAAAACCTTACCTCCAAGTGATTTCCTCTTCAAACCCTCTCAAAGAGCTCTATACCTGTTCAACAATGGAGTAAATACTGATTCAATTCGCGAAAATGGCCTTTTAAAACATTCTGCCCAGTACTAATATTTCCTTCAGTGCGATCGCGGGACCACCCACGTGATTGCGAAGAACAAACTTATTGCCTCCAAATTTTACCCATTGCGATCGCACCATTCCCCACGCGATCATGAAGCTTTGGCTCCTTGACCTATGCGATCGCGTACCTAATCACGCGGTCGCGAAGAGAAATTGGAACAACATCACACGCCCCCCTTATTCTTCTATGCGATCGCACCATGAACCACGCGACCGCACTGCTCTGGCTGCCCAACCTATGAGATCGTAACCCTCATTACGCGATCGCATAGAAAAAATCTGCCTGCCTCCAACTTTACTATACGCGATCGCGGATGAACTCACGCGATCGCATTGAAGAAACCCCTGTTGCTCAAACACCAGAAAAACTACATACTCCTTAAGACCAAAAATGCCCGTTTGAGCATCCAAAACACACCCGAGGCCCCTGTGACCTCAACCAATCCTACAAACACACCCCATAACATCATTCAAACTTTTTCGAGCCTTCGAAACACCGAAAACAACGCAAAACACCAAAATTACATCAAATTCAAGCCTATTAACTTTGAAACTTCTAAATTTCGCCAATGATGCCGAAACCAACCAAAACATATCCGATTGACCTGAAAATTTTCACACATATCCTAAATGACATTACAAACCTACTCCAACTTCCAGAATTCTATTCTGACCCTGATAGCTTATTTTCCACTACCAACCGGAAATTGCCAAAACTAACTTACGCCAATTCAAGCATAATTCTACACCTGATATCAAAACTTCATTCCGAACACACTCCTAAGAACCAAATAACCTAATGAAGCTATTTGATCCATAAAATCCACATTCCGAGGTTGTTTACTAATAAGTTAACTCCCAGTTGACTTTTTCAACTATTAAGCTAATTTAAGAGACTAAGTGTCTCAGTTCTCACCACGACCACTCCGAACCCGAACCAACCGACCCAACATAATATAAATAGGCTAAGAAACATACGATAAAGCATAAACGGGGGGAAACAGGGCTAATCTCATGGAACGACCGACCGGGTCGTTACAATTCTGCTACCCCAAACACTTTTATCTTTTGCTATCCCTTTTGAGCCTGAATTTGTTTTCTTTCATACACCTCTTTTGGAATCCAAAATAGAGTTAGAAAATAGGAAAAAAAGAAACAAAAAAAGAAAAAAAAAGAGAAAACAGAAAAAGAGAAAAATAGAAAAATAGAAGAAAAAGAAAGCAGAAATGGGAAAAACAAAACGAGTTGTACTTTTGAAATACGTTCGACCTGATTCCTTCTAAGGATACGTAGGCAGCCTTACTATGAGGTTCGGTACCTCACAAAATAAAATTCCAAAATTCCCCAGACTCAATTAAATTGGGGCAGAAGTTTTAGTTTTGTAAATAGATCTGATTCCAAAAGTTGTAATTTAAAAGCCCTTTCATTTTAGTTGCTTTGAGCTTCTATAACACCCTTTATTTTGAACCCTATCCAAAAGCCTATATTACGGTCCAAAGAAAGTCCTTTCGACCAATCTTTGAGGATTCCAAATCAAGTGTGTGGTAAAAGTATGATCTTCTTGTATCATGGGTAATACCTTGTTCTCAACACAAAGAGAGAGAACGATAAAATGAGAGAGTCTTATCGGTGAAAACTCGTATTGGTACCATAAGGCGACGGTGAGTTGAGAAAAGAACAAAATGAGAGAGGCTTGATGGTGAAAACCCTTCAGGCCACTACAAGTCGACTAAGAATCGTGAATCAATATGAAAATTAGAGCACTGAAGCCAGTTTCACAACTTAGAGTTATAACAAGACTTGAAGATTAGACTCGTTTGACAGATCAGACCGCTTAATCCAAAATGCATGTCATGATCAGTGAATCTGGCCATATTTCTTGGGTAAAAATTTTCTTGTTAGATACCATCTCTTCTCGTTTTTCTCCTTACTTTGTTCCACTTGTTTAGTTTGAGTCCCTTTTGAGTCTATTTTTGTCGAAACAAGTGAGAAAATGACTTCAAAATGTGCTACCAGCTTTTTAATTTTACAAAACAGAGTTTGTCAAGCATCTCAAAGTGGCATAAGACATGGGATAATTGTGTGTGCACTTAGTTGATGAAAACAGACATTCTTTGGGATTCATGTGAAATGCAAAGACTTGGTGAATGTTAGAATACGAGTGCAATGCATCGGGTATAAATTATTGCACATGAATGAATCAGGAACATTTCATGTGATAAGGGTTGTCCGGAAAATGGTTGGCCAATAACAAGAACTGTCTTCCAAGTTGAAGTCCAAGTTGACCATGACAAGTGCAATAAAAATTTCCCTCGTAGTCAGGCCACAAATTAATCACCATGTTTTAAACTCACAAGTTTTCTTTTTATGAAATAGGGATGAAGGCTATGTTCATATCAAAGCTTGGAAGCTTGAATTTTTCATGTGTAATGCCCCAATTCTGCTTACGCGAAGTCTATTGAGAAGATCACACCTCCTAGGAATTTTCCCTAGTTGAGAAGAACCATACTTCCTAGGCATTTTCCCTAGTTGAGAGGAATATTTGGCTTTCCTTGAGTTCAGGAGTCCCGTTTGGAGAATAGGGTCAACTTTTAATTTTTAAGTTGTTAATCTTTAGCTTTCTTTAAGTTCAGAGGTCCCGCCTGGAGAATATAATTTTTAAGTTTTTAATCTTTAACTTCCTTTAAGTTTAGGGTCCCGCCTGGAGAATAGGGTCAGTTTTCAATTTTGTTAAGTTGGATAATCATTAGTTTTCCTTGAGTTCAGGGGTCCGCCCTGGAGAATAGAGTCAGTTTTTACTTTAGTCAAGTTTAGTTTATAGTTTTCCTCAAGCTCAGTCTCATATCTTGAAGACGTACTTCCTAGTCTGAGTCTTTCTTGTTACACTTTTAGGAGACACACTTCCTAAATTGAGATTTCACCCCTAGGAGATACACTTCCTAGTTCATTTAAATTCATCCTTAGGAGACACACTTCCTAGTTTGAGTCAGTGAGATTTTACCCCTAGGAGATGCACTTCCTAGTCTGGGTCTTTCAAGTTATATTTTTGTTTGAGGAGATTCACTTCCTAAATTGAGATTTTAACCCTAGGAGACGCACTTCCTCGTTTGGGTCATTCAAGTTTGAGTCACTGAGATTTTGCCCCTAGGAGACACACTTTCTAGTCTGAGTCTTTCAAGTTATATTTTTGTTTAAGGAGACGCGCTTCCTAAATTGAGATTTTACCCCTAGGAGATGCACTTCCTAATTTGGGTCATTCAATTTTTGAGTCAGTGAGGTTTTACCCCTAGGAGACGCACTTCCTAGTCTGGGTCTTTCAAGTTATATTTTGTTTTAGGAGATACACTTCCAAAATTGGACTTTTATCCCTAGGAGACGCACTTCCTAGTTTGTGTCATTCAATTTTGAGTCACTGATGTTTTACCCCTAGGAGACGCACTTCCTAGTCTGGGTCTTTCAAGTTATATTTTTTGTTTAGGATGCATTTCCTAAATTGAGATTCCACCTCTAGGAGATGCACTTCCTAGTTTGGGTCATTTAAATTCATCCTTAGGAGACACACTTCCTAGTTTGAGTCATTCAAGTTTCACCCGTAGGAGATGCACTTCCTAGCCTGGGTTCTTCAAGTTATATTTTTTTTTAGGAGACGCATTACCTAATTGATATTTCACCCCTAGGAGACACACTTTCGAGTTTGGTTCATTGAAGTTTCACCCGTAGGAGACACACTTCTTAGTTTGGTGTTTGTCAAGTTATATTTTTTTAGGAGACGCACTTCCTAAATTGAGATTAAACCTCTAGGAGGCGCACTTCCTAGTTGGTCATTCAAGTTTGAGTCATTGAGGTTTTACCCCTAGGAGACGCACTTCCTAGTCTATGTCTTTCAAGTTATGTTTTTGTTTTAGGAGACGCACTTCCTAAATTGAGATTTTACCCCTAGGAGACGCACTTCCTAGTTTGGTTTATTCAAGTTTGAGTCACTGAGGGTTTACCCCTAGGAGACGCACTTCCTAGTCTGGGTCTTTCAAGTTATATTTTTCGTTTAGGAGACACATTTCCTAAATTGAGATTCCACCCTTAGGAGATGCACTTCCTAGTTTGGGTCATTTAAATTCTTCCATAGGAGATGCACTTCCTAGTTTGAGTCATTGAAGTTTCACCCGTAGGAGACGCACTTACTAGTCTAGGTCATTAAAGTTATATTTTTGTTTTAGGAGACGCATTTCCTAATTGAGATTTCACCCCTAGGAGACGCACTTCCTAGTTTGGTTCATTCAAGTTTCACCCGTAGGGGACGCACTTCCTAGTTTGGGCTTTTCAAGTTATATTTTTGTTTTAGGAGACGCACTTCCTAAATTGAGATTCCACCCCTAGGAGACGCACTTCCTAGTTTTGGTTGTTTAAGTTCATCTAGGAGACGTACTTCCTAGTTTGAGTGATTCTTGTTATACTTTTCTTTTAGGAGACGCGCTTCTTAGTCATGGTTTGTTAGTTTTACTCTTAGGAAACACACTTCCTAGTATAATCTTGTCAGTTTTAATCACAAGAGACGTACATCTTAGTCGAGTCTTTAAATTTTACTTTAATCATTGCATCCTTCATCAATATCATATGTGACTTATAGTTTTTCTAACAACTCACAAATCTTTCCAGTGCAAACTGGGGCAAGAAAATTTCTTTTGTTTTGTCGGTTTTGCTGTAGTATCAGGCGCCCACCTGAAGAACGAGGGTATTTCTTTCAAGAGTTTTACGCTTCAAGTCGGTAGCAGGCACCCACCTGGAGAACGAGGGATGTCATTTCAGAATTCATGTCAGAGTCATTTTAAGTTTCAAGTCAGTAGTAGGCGCCCACTTGGAGAATGAGGGTTTCTATTTCAATTTCAAGTCAGAGACAGCAGGATCTCGCCTGAAGAATAGGGGAAACCTCTCGTCCTATTGTCAATTCAAGGTAGAAGTAGCAGAAGCTCGCCTCAAGAATGTGAGTCGACAGTTCGAGATGACCAAAAGAAGAAGTATCAATCCAGAATAAAAGAAAAGGAAAAGAAGCGAATTCAGAAGAGGAGAAAAGATGTGGATTTAACAAGATATGACATAAGTCACAAGCTTCGCATGTCCAGTCTTGATCCGAAAAGCTGAAGAAAAAAAACTAGCACCTGGAGCTAGCAAGCATCAAAGTTCAGATCAGAGTCTGTATTAAGAACCAGCCAAAACTCAAGATCAAGTTTCAAAAGACTCATAGAGAGGAATCTTGTAACTCGTAGCTGATAGGCTTAGTTAGTCTTTTTCATTTATAGCTTTGGTGTAATAAGGAGCTCAGCAAGCAGCAAAAATAGTGAAATCAAGTCTCTCGGTAGTCCCAGCTACCAAAACTTCCCGAACTATACTGACCTGATTCCTTTATAGCCAAGGATATGTAGGCAACCTCCAAAGCAAGGTTCGGTCAAAATTTTCCAAAATGCTTCCCATGGAGTATCAAACGGGCAAAAAATATTCATGATTGCTCACTTTATCTTTGCCCGAAAACTCTTCGTGTTCCCGAGCAAAGAGGGACAGCCCCGTGCACCTAATTTTTGCCCTAATACAAATCACTCCTAAAATATTCCAAAATAGTTTAAATTTGGTCATGCATATTTAGAGTTGTTTTAAAAATCATAAAAATCATAAAAATGTTTGAATCTTAAGTTCATAGCATGTTAGATTTTAAATCGCATTTTAGGATTTAATTACATTGTTAAATGCATTATTTAAATAACTAAAAAATTAAAAACAAATTGCATTCTTAGTTTAGTTAATTAACTAGTTGCATTAGTCCATCATTAGGTAAAATAAATAAATAGGCTAGCCATATAAAAATTAGATTCAATTAAAGTTTGAGTTTAAAGTGACTACAATTTGAATTTGGAAAAAAGAAAGAAAGAAAAGGGGCTGCATTTTGTCTTAATAAGGTACCTGAGCCGATTTTCCTAGGCCTAATTTCTACATACACCCACGCCCAGCCCACTCCCTAAAACCTGTCCATAACCTCGCTTTCAAAACGACGATGTTCAGCCCCCTCAACGATGTCATTTTCTCACAATCCCTTCCCTCCTCATTAAAACAACCCTAATCTCCCTCTTTGAAACAGAGATCAGATTGCCTCATTTTTGGAAAACCTAGCCGCCGCACGCCCCTCTCTCTCCTTTTTTCTTCTTCTCTCTTCATTCACAAAGAGATCAGACTGGACCCCTCATTTCCTAACCTAGCACTGCCGCTCTATCCTCTCAAAGAAGAACGGACCTTGCCCCTCACCTCTTCGACCTGGAAGTCTGTCGCCAACCCCCTCCCTCTGTCTTCTCTCTACTCACTTCACCTTCATACACACAACTCCTTATTTTCTTCTCATTTTCTTATAACAAATCTAGATACAATCTCTGATTTTTAGATTTGAAAAAAAAAAAAAAAAAAAAAAAAAAAAAAAAAAAATCCCCTAAAAANCCCTAAAACAAGAAAAAAAACTATGTAAAAGAAAACAGAATCTAAAAGTTGGTTTGATTGGAGAAAATTATTTGTTTTTGTTGTTGTTGTCGCTCTATTGTATAGCTGAGATTTGGGCTTGCTCTTCTTATTTCTGTTGCTGATCCGGATGAGCTCACTAGTCAGTCATTTTTTTAGCCTCGACTTGGTTGATTCCAGTTCATCTAAGCAAATAGATACAGTCCTTATTTTTGTATTTATTCTTTGATTTACAATGAAACATTGGCCGTTTTCAGAGTCATTTGTTGTGACATGAACAAGTTCACTGCCAATTTTGCTTTACATATGAATTGAATGGTTGTTTGATGATTTTAAGCTCGATTGTATTTTTTTATGTTTGCGAATTGGGTACTGTAAATGAAGATCCAATTGGAAGTTTTCTTTTTGTGTTTTGTATGAATTTCACGCGCATGGACTAGTCAAAGACTAGAAGCAATTATTAATTAAAGATTTTCGTAGAAAGTAGCTTAAATTTGTGTGTATTTAGATATTCATTTGATGAGCTTGTTTCTTTCTTTTTCTGATATCTTCTACTTTGGGTTTATTGTAATGTCTAAAAATTAGACTTTATAAAAACACTAAGCTGGTCAGAGAGTTTACGATTTGGTTTATTCGATCTTGGCTCATGTTTCATTTCGTCAATTCACCATTTCCCACTTGCAATGAGCTGTATTCGAATGGACATAAAATCGAACGTGGTCATAAGAATTGACAACCTCCCACAATGATCTTGCCTTAGACATAGTGTAATAATTAATTATCACGACTATGGGTACGATTCCCGTGTCATAGTCATGATACGTAACTCCAAAATTCAAGCTCATGATACGTAACTCCAAAATTCGAGTGCACGCTGGTGTGACTCGACCTTACAACTACAAATAATAATTAAAATCAATATTTTGTAAATTGTGGGTGCATTTCACGTGGTGCGATTCACAATTTGTACAAAATAAATGAGTGCGCGACATCATGACTTGTTCAAACAAATTTCATAAATACTAAAAGTGGTTAATTGATTAATTAAAAGAGGTTAGAAGGTAAAAATGCACAACAAGTTTAAAATAGGTATTAAATCATACAACTAGGCCAATTAACAATAGTTGAGTGACTGTGCTAAAACCACGGAATCCAAAAGTACCTCACACCTTCTCCCGGATTAACAAAATTGCTTACCCGGTCTTCTATTGTTGCAGACCATAAATAAGAGTCAATTTTCCTCGATTTGGGATTCTAAAATAAACCGATGACTTGGGACACCAAAATAATTATCCGAAGTGGCGACTCTGATTAATTAAATAATTCAATTTTGATAATGTCACTTTAATTGGAAAAACTCTCTATCCCCTCGGAAAAAATGAGGTGTGACAATGATTTGGTAATACCTATAGTACTAAAGTTGTAATAGCGCGAGCTACCTAATTATTAGCCCTGTAAATGCAAAATAATCACTTTGGAGTTTTAAATTCCACAAGTGGAACACCACTTGTTAGGATATAATAGTATGATCACGTCGTATGACTCGAACAAACTCTGAACAAGTTGTCAAGTCCAAAGCTCCACCAAGATAAATACCTTCCTTCAACAAAAGTAAAGCTCTCTTTTTTTTTCACAACTTTAACCTTACTTTTTTGAACACTCTATATTTTTTTTACACATGACATTATGGAAGAAAAACTCTTATTTATAGGTGTATAAATTCTTCCTTGGATTAAAATTGAAACAAAGTGGGGTAAGAAGTTATGAAATCATGGAGAAAATGGTATGGTAGTTACAAAAGAGTTATGGCCATGTAGCGACCCGATCGGTTATTTTGTATATTTGAGTCCCATTTTCCATTTGAAAGCTTTCCTTATGTGTATTTGTGGGTGTGTAACTTGCGGGGATGATTGGTTGGGTTCCGGGGAAGTTTTGGATTGATTTGGAATGTTTGGTTCTTAGTTTGGAAACTAAGGTTGGAATTGTTGACCGAGATTTGAATTTTGTGAAATGATCTCGGAACAGTGTTTTGATGGTTCCAGTAAGTTAGCATGGTGATTTTGGACTTATGCATATACGCGGAATTGGATTTAGAGGCTCCTAGACTGATTTCACTCTTTTTGTCGAAACTTGGTAATTTGAAGGCTTAGAAAATTTTTAAGTTTAGTCATGTGTTGATATTATGGCTAGTGGTTCAGATTTTAGTTTCGGGACTTAGAATAGATCCCTTTTGTCATTTGGAACTTTTGTTCAAAGTTTGATGTCAACTCGAGTTGGTTTGGTAGGAATCAGATCCTTTGTCGTAATTTTAACGATTCTTGAGTTTCATTGTGAATTCTATGTGTTTTGGTTTCTGCTTCATGGTTGCAGATGTTATTTTGGTATTTTGAGTTCATGAGCGAGTTCATATTATGTTTCTAAACTTTTGTAAATTTTTGGTGTAGAGCCTGGAGGCTCGAGCGAGTTTCGAATATGTTTCGGAATGTTTTGGACTTGGTTCATAGTTGTTGGCCTAATGGTGCTGTAGTTATCACAAAAGCGAGCACCAGGTCATATTTTCGAACAACGCATTTGAAAAATGGGGAAGTGGATGGCATGTTTCGCATTTGCGAAGCCTGCCTAACAATTGTGAAATGGATCTGGGTTGGGGACAGGTCGCTTCAACAAAAGGGCTGACATCGCGTTTGTGATATCCAGGTCGCATTTGCGACATTCACTGAACTGGTCAGGAATCAGAATTGTGATTCCTATATCACGTTTGCAAGGTTTCGTATTTGCAATCTCCTGGTCGCATTTGCGTCTTCAGCTAAACAAAAATTGAGATTTCAAAGAAGTTTATTGGGTCATATTCCTAGTAGTGTGGTTTGTTTTCTAAAAGCGCAACAAATGGTTGAGAAGGTATGCTTCACATACTTAGCCTTTGTGAGAAATGTTAGTGTTGATACTCCTACCATTGAGTCACTTCCGGTAGTGAGTGGGTTTCCAAATATATTTTCAGCATACCTACTAGGCATGCCACCCGATAGAGATATTAATTTTGGTATTGACTTGGAATTGCGGCTTCTGTAGCGGAACAAAAGTTGGAATTTCGGGACCTAATCTCATTTTATCATATGTTTTAGCCCTAGACTCGGTGAGAGGCGATTTTAGGAAGGGATTTTCATACAAATCTATTGGGTAAGTATTTTTCATCCAATATTTGATAATATAACTTGATTATTTCTGAATTTTAACATCAAAATCATAATATTTGAAAGGAAATTTTGGGGATTTTAGAGATGCTTTGAAAAATAAAAATTTGAGATTTGAGAGTCCATTTGGACTCGGATTTGAAAACTATATACATATTTGAACTCGTGGGATTATGAGTAGTCGAGATCTACCCCTTCACTCAGTTTTGACCGGGTGGGCCCGTGGTTAACTTTTGTTGATTTTTTAAGAATTGAGTAAAAATTAACTTTATTAATTGAAATTGAGTTCTTGTGCATTTTTTGATATTATTAAGTTAGTTTTTTGCTAGATTTGAGCCGAACGGAGGTGAATTTTAAAGGAAATTTTTTTTAGAGTATTCATTGGGGTCGTTTGAGGTAAGTATTTTACCTAACTTTATGTAGGGGAATTGCCCCTTAGGATTTGGTATAATTTGAAATATTTGTGCTATGTGGAATATCGTCTACACGAGGTGATGTGTGTTTACACGGGCGTATGTATGGTTCATTACCGGAATATACCTTAAGCTATTAACATGCCTTGAATTGGGGTTATTTGCTATATGTAACATGCTTTGTTGTGGAATACTTTTTGCACTCTTATGATATTGTTATGATTTTTGTACACATTATTGTTGAGCCATGGGCTATATCTTGTTTTGACTTTGATGTTGTTTTGGTTATGTTGTGGTACATGTATACATGTTGTGTTGTTGATTGTTGTTGTGTGGGGTAAGATCCGCATGTGGCGACATAAGAGAGATATTTCATTGTGATGTGCATGCGATGACATAAGGGTAGATATTTATGCATGCAGCGACCTAAGGGTGGACATTCCATTGTTAATGTGCATTTGACGACATAAGGGTGGCTTGTTGGGGAATGTTGTGATATATATTGGGGTGATTCTTTGTTGTTGTTCACGGATTGGAACAGAGGGTTGATGATTTGATCACAAACGTGTTTTTCTTAAATGTTCCCTTCTTGCGCTTTATTAGCTGTTGGTGGAATTCAATATGTTATCACATGCCCCATTTTTATTAATATTTTGTTGGCAAAAACGGATCATTTTACATTGAGTTGTTGTACACATTCTTCGAGGTTGTAAATATTTGTTATGTTATGTCTTCCATTTCCAGTTTTATGTTGATACTATTACTAGGTTATTTGACTAGTGAGTGTCTTGACTTGAACATCATTATTACTCCACCGAAGTTAGTCTTGATACTTACTAGGTGCCGGCTATGGTGTACTCATACTACGATTCTGCATATTCTTTGTGCAGATCCAGGTACTTTGAGTTGAGCTGATTGATAGGATTGCGCGCTAGAGTTGGTTGGAGACTTCAAGGTATTCCTAATGTCTGCACCCAGGCCTCGGCGTCACCCTCTTTTATTTATTTATTATTGTTTACGTATCTTAAGTAGCGATGTATTTTTAAACTTCTTATGTATTCCATGTAAAGCTTATCACTCAGTATTACTAGGTTTTGGGATTATGACTGTTGTATCCTCATTTTGGCTACGTTATGGAATTTCTCAACTTTATTTAATATTTAAGTTGTTATATTATGTTTGGTATCATATGTGATAGGCTTATCTCGTCTTAGAGACTAGGTGTCATCATAACCCTTAAGGTGAGATTTTGGGTTGTGACATGCCACTTTGTACATCATGGAGTAGTTGAAAGTGATGGTCATTTCCTATATCATGGGTTAATTAAGAAGAGATCATGTCCTGGTTTATTTTATATTAAAATACAAATATTCTATCATTCCACTCATTTTTAATATTAAAATAAGAGAGTTTACCAATTGAAGGGAGACTATTATTATCAAGACCCAAATCTTCCCCCTAGGATGTTGTGATGGCACCTATTCTTTATGAACAGGTAAGCCCGACACATGCTAAGTTATTAATAGATTTAAACCATTTAACCATTAATTATGAACCAGTAAATGCCATACTTGGCCAACAATGATCAACAAATATACAACATCCTAAAACTGGTAGTACGAAGTCATAAGCTCTTCTAACAGTAACTAAGAGTATCAAATACATAATTGTTTGGAATGGAAATAATTAATAGTAATAAAAGACAGCAGAATGTGACTCTGAGGCCTATGAACGTGACGTCAGGTATACCTTGTAGTCTCCGCAACAATACAAGATCAACTATCAAATGACTATCATGCTCCGAGGTGCCCCGATGTGCAAAAAATGTACAACAAACGTAGCAAGAGTACACAACAGCGGTACCCAGTAAGTATCAAGACTAACCTCGGTGTAGTATTGACGAGGTTAGGTCAAGACACCTATGATACATAGAACATGAGCAATGTATGGATATAAACTAGTAGAGGAACGAATATTAAAATAGGCTAAACATGGAAAGAATAATAATATATCTCTAGAAAACGGAAAGTAGAAGCAACACATAACAACAAGGAGAAAACAAGTGATAACGTTTCAAAGTGACTAGAATACAGTTAAAGGACCAATAAAACTAAGAAAGGAAAACAAGTAACAACCAATAATCAACCATTCTTACACAAGATTTACACAAGAATCACCTCGAGGTACCACACCTCATAATTACAATCTCAGGTCTAAAATCATAAATCATAATCACTTGACATCTCGTTCCCACATAATCAATTACAACCGCATGGAAAACTCACGTGGGGCACATATAACTCATGTGTCAATACCGTTAATACCCCGTGTCTGCATGGACAACTCACATGCCAATAGTATCAATTCCTCATATCCGTATGACTAACTCACATGCTCAACAGTAACACTACCTCATATCCGCACGAACAACTCACATGCCTATAGTCCAATCCACACATAGAAGCCAGGTATACAAGGGTGCATGTACATGGTCAATAAACATCAAGACCCATACTTTTGGACTAATATAAGTGACATGCTACAATGTATTCTTATGCAAGTATGCTATTATATTTCAAGTCAATAGGTATAATCAGAGACCGAGTAGCACAAGGGAAACAACACAGCAAAACTTGTAATATGCATGACACACACAATAAGGTCACACCACTGCACAATTATCATCAATAATAATGTCGTCAGACCATCACAAATCATATCCGACATAGCCCCCTTTCCTCTTCATGTGTGAAATAGTAATGTAAATGCTTGCCTTGTCTCACCACATGCGCATCAACGATTATCTCACATTGTCTCGCTGCATGCGCAAACCCAAAATATGTAGCCTGACTTGTCATGCCGCATGTGCAAATATCAATAATAAAGATAGCACGGAGAACTCATATGCAAACACCCCGACAAACTCTCAGAATTTCCACATGCCAAAAACATAGCAACACAATATAACATTTCGCACCACATATGCCCATATGCCATAACATTTCCATAACAACAAATTCCAATACCACAACCACACGTAGCCCGCGACTCAACAACATTGAGTACAATAATAACACCAATAACATGAGAGTACGACAAGTAAATCAACACAAGAATTACAACAACACAATTAAACGGTAGAATAAGCTTAACAACGAAAGACATAACAAGTTTTAATGACTCCAAATAAGAATAACTCGACAATGAAAAAGATAACATGTAGCAACGACTTCAAATAAGAATAAATCAACTATAAAAGAGATAAACGTGATAATAAAAGAGGAAATAGTTTCAATTAAAGTATATAAGAGTATATTTGGCAATTTCAATGAGAGAATTGAGAGTACATTCAACAATAAAAGATATAACATGTTTTGAAAAATATAATTAAATGGATGGAAGAAGTCTAGAAATCTAAACCGGTCAAAATAACACATATAGCTCGTGTACACACTCATCATCTCGTGTACACATCTTTTATATAATACATATAACATAAAAAAACCAGTCCCTATGGGATAGTTCCCCCACACAAGGATAGGCAATATATGTACCTCAATTAGGCCAAATCAACACCCAAAAATAGTTTTTTTTTTACAATTTACCTCCGTTTGGATCAGATCCAACCTAAATCGGCTTGATAATAAAAAATCTCAATTTCCTCTTTGATTCTCATAAAGTTGATGTAAATCCAAGATATAATCATGAAATACAGTTAGAAATGGATTAGAATCATTTACCCAATATTTGTAGATGAAACGCCCCTTCAAAATCGGCTCCTACTGAGTCTAGGGTTCAAAGATTTGAAAATGAGAGTAAAATCCCGTCTTTAGAACCTTTTGTTCAGTTGAAGATGAACCGGACCTCCAAAACACATGAAAATTACATGTAACTTCTAAAAACACAATCGCGCATTCGATTCCTATCAAATCAACTTAGAATGATGCCAACCTTTGTAGACAAGTTCTAACTAACATAACGGACCTATTCCAAGTCCCAAACCAAATTCTAAACCCGATAGCCATAAAGACAAACCATAGTCAACTCTAAGTAATTTCTAAACCTTCAAATTACCAAAATTTGGCAAAACCAAATCAACCTAGGGACCTCCGAATTCAATTTCGAGCATACACCCAAGTCCATAATAATAATACGAACCTATCAGAGCCATCAAAACACCATTCTGGTATCATTTCACAAATGCCAAACTTCGGTCAAAATTTCCCTCATCCAAATCAATTTCGAAAAATTCAAAAATCGAATGTGACCATACACGCAAGTCAGATTACACAATATGAAGCCACTCAAGACCTCGAACCACTAAACGGAATGCTAACGCTCAAAATGATTGGTCGGATCGTCACATTCTCACCTTCTTAAACAAACATTCATCCTCGAACGTGCCAAGAGTTTTTCCCAAACCATCAAATCACTGTATAGACTCACCGTACACATGCACATGAGTGATACTACATCACCCAAATCCACATAAGCTCAAAAACATCATCACAAGCAAAGATTAGTCCTGTCATGCCCCAACCTCGGGGAGCGCGACCGGCGCTCAACCGAGATACCCTGCTCAAGCAAGCCTACTTATTGCTTTCTTCCCAAAACTTACCCATGAAAAATGTAAGAATTAGTAATAGGATATATACATGAGAAGAGTAAAGTGTTCCACATTCTTTTTCCATTTTCTCAAAGGAGATGCATTTACGATTTCCAAAATATTACGAGTTCATAGTTACGAGAGAAAAAAATGTTTGCTAAATACCAACACGTCTAGTTCACTAATCAACATCGAACACCACCCACAACATGTCTACAAAGCCTCTAATTATAACAGAAGAGTAGTATAGAAGTGTCGGCGACAAGGCCTCGGCTATACCTCAAAACACAATTTACATTGTCAAGTGACATAAGGCCCGGAACAGAATAGGGCTCACCAAACCTGCTGACTAGAGGGTAACTGCTAACGAGGATCAAAGTTGCATGCTGACGAACCACCTATATCCATTAAAGATGCCCCCCCCCCCCCCCCCCCCCCCGCAAAAGGGACATTAGTACATATGAAATAGTACTAGTATGTAAATCTAAATATCTTATCATGAAATAGAATGCCAATATAAGAAGGGTAAAATCATGAAACCAACAAGTAACAACCAATGTTATCCAAATTCCAAGTTAAAACATAACAATTTTCAGAATAAGAAATTAACATTTTTGGTTGGGAGATCATTAGCCTCCGATCATCACACCATACACGAGACATGGAGTCCGATCACAAACTTGATCGGCTGGGCCATCTCTCCATGAATAAATGTGGATTGACATGGTGATGCAAATAAAAGGTGATGCCAAGAGTAAGAACTATCATGTGCACGACATGGCGTCCGATCTCCACCCAATTGACTAGGTCGTCTCCCAACATATGCCATGTGGGTCGACTTCCAATCCAGGGCTAACATCAATCTCATCCCAATTAAGGGTAATAATATCATCACATCAATATCATCTCGATTATGTAGAATACTCAATCCATCCCTATACCGGCACGTGTAGTTTCGGGTGTGGGCCATTACAACCTACCCTTCCTCGACTCGCTACTGATACTCCCAAAACATTTTGTTTTTTGCACATAAAGGAAAAAGAAATACAAATACATTCACATCATAACCTTTCACACCATATATAGCTTCATTAATACTTTCAACCATTCACAACATCATTATTTCATTGGCTCTTTTGGCCATACATATGATTCTTCATTCATGGCACAATAGCCGTATCTCATATTCCACACTTTTATTTCTTTACTTTCAAGGATCATCATCATAAACATCAACCTATAAAATATTTTGGAAATCATAACTTTAGGTGCATTAGTAATGAAGGCTTTAAACACATTGTATTTCTTTCCCAATTATGGAGCAGCATGACTTGCAATTGCAACACAAGTTAAGAATCATAAACGAGTGAGACTTATTCTTAAAATAATTTTTCGCTAAAGGGAAATACACAATTTCAAATCATGAGTGTGTAAGAAATCAAATCACTTTGGAAATACTTATAAAAGATAGTATGGTGATTTATGATTGAAATATGAATCCAAATCAAATGCACTAGTTACAACAACCGTGGCCACATTTTATATCTCACTCTCACTTCTTTCACTTCCAAACATCATCATAGGTTATCAACAATTAAGTGCATTTGGAATCAAGACCTCAAATATGTATATGAGCAGTATGAGTCTTAAGCACTTTGAGTTTTCTTTCCAAATTAATCTTAATAAACTTTCATCTGAAACATGAATCGGAGTCATAACGTTTTAACACATAAACCATATTTGAACACATTCTCGAAAGAGATCATGTTAATATAGGAGCAATTAGAACACATTTTGAGTACATATATCTTTCAACAGAACTCTTACTTGGGATAATCAAATTTATTAGGAACAACTTCCGAAAATGGAAATTAGGAATCCAGGCCAACGATACTTGAAACATACGGGAACATTATGGAATTTGATTCTGAGAGAGAAGTTTAGCCAACACACTTTTATTAGGCTTTCCTAATATTACTACAACGTCCCAATACTTCTAGCAACCTCAATCTATAGGAAGATATCAAAAATTAGATAATAATTATAAGAATTCTCATGATACAATTCTTGTGAATTTCGTCAAACACCTACTATGCAAAATCGACTGAAAGCTCTAAAATGGTAATCCCTTACTCCCTCAACTAATTTCAACAAGAAGCTACCTAAAATAGTTCATCAACCCATACATACTACTTCCTATTGGCACATGCATGGCTTATATCCAATCCCACAACATACTTGGACCCGTAACTTCTTGCATGAAAACTTAGGAGAAAGACTTACTCGGATAGATGATGGTTTAGTGAATGGCTTCCTTGATTCTTGAAGATTGGGGAAAGAATGGATGAGTATAATTGCCAGGTATTCTCCTTCCCTCTCTTTCTCTCTAAGATACTCTATCTTCTTTCTAAAAATATCAGATTTTTGCCTTCACAATGAGCCCCAAGGTTGTTAATCCAAATGGGGTCGGGTTACAAAAAAAGAAAATGGACCCTCCAAACTCAACTCTACGTTCACAGAGTGGACCATAGAACAGGTATGTAATCCGTATAAGCGACTGCAAAATTGACTTTAAAAAACTGTCCTGGCATGGTCAAGTCTGCGGCCAGGTCTGCGGTATGCAGACAAGTTATGCAGTCGCGAAATGGACAAAAGAATCACCCTCCAAAATTCTTCATGCCAAATTTGCGACGGAAGTGCGGACGCAAAACAGATATGCAATCGGATAATGGACCGCAAAATGACCTTCAAAATTCAACAATTTTTTCGGCTCAAGCCCACGATGGTTATGCGGCTCCCGGAATAGTTTTACAGTTGCGAACCTGACTGCAGAATTGCCTCCTTCTATAAAATTTCCACCAACTCCTCAGTACCTTCGAACACATTAGCTTACCTCGGCACCAAAAAATCTTAAATTCCTTAGCAAAATTTTTTACGGGGCCTTACAATTCTTTCCGCTCATGCCGACAAGCCTTGGAACCAAATTTTAGCACCCATCAACGACCTCATTCTCACATAAAAAGACTGTATAACTCCTGAATAGATGCAACCACTCATTAATACATTCTCAAGATATAACTGCACGACATAACGTATCGGCCATATACCCATAGCAACAACTCTAACCACACTAGTTGTCCTTTACCAAATTCGGTACCGGCAATTAGTCTCATATCAACTAGAACCTTGTCCAAACCTTCCCAATACTGATAATTTTGTAAGAAACATGTGAAACTCATAACTATTCACCCCACTAACAAGGCACACCAAATGCCACCTAGGCACATACATCGTAATCTAATCCCAACAAGCACAACCCGAATATGACCGAACATGGAAAAACAACATATGAGAGAACTATCAAACAAGTCCAACATGTATAACTCCCATCGATACCATACTAAAAATCCATTCCACAAGGAAGAAACAAAACACACGCAATAACCACAATGAATCTTACTCTAACATAACCTCACCGTGGCACATAGCCGAGTACAAGCACATTTATCCGCAAAGGACACTACGTCCCCATCCTCCACTCGGAATAACAAGTCAGATAAAAATCTCAACAACTAAAATACTATACTAACTTATTCCCATAGAACCAAAATACAATGCGCAGTAAACTTCCCATACCTGCAGAGCACCCGTAATCACGAAATCACATCGAAACATGTCGTATTAACAAACCGAAGGTCCAGCCAAGCCTCATGACCTTTAATAGTGACAAAACCAAAATGATAGACATGGGCTATCATAATAGAATTTCGCAACTAGCGTGAACACATGAAAATTGTACAAGAATCACGTAACATAACCACATCTGAAATGAGATTGGGTGAAAATAACACTAATGCATCTCCATAAACAACTGAAATCATACTTGTAATGATATCATCTGGTGTCGTAGCCTCTGTCCAACCAAGAAAAACATAACAATGGGCATGGCCTCCTCCTATAGGACGACCTCTACCCGCCTAACCTCCACTCCTAGCTGGCGGTGCAGGTATAAAAGCAACTGGAGCGGAACCCAAATCCTGAATACTCTATTGTGGGACACCCGTCTGGAGTTTGGGGCAATCTCTTATCATGTAACTGGTATCCCCACACTCAAAGCAGCCTCTCTGCTAACGTGGTTGTGGAAGCTATTGGTACGGGGTACTCTGGATTCCATGGATATCTGAAGCACCACATGAAGCCTGAAGTGCAAACTAAACTGGTTGACCGAAACCTCTACCATGGCGCACCCTTCCTCTCAAATAGGTATTTTTGCACCCTATTTTTCATGAGTCAAAACAAGATTCAACTTTTGGTTTCTCTTTTTTTGATAAAAGAGAGTCGCTACCTAATATTTAAAGGTATACTATGGTACCTATTTAATTACAAAATTAATGTTCTTTATTAGTCTGCTAACTAGTGAGATTTTGGGTAAGGGTTTTGTTCTTCTAAGGGGAAGAT
The DNA here is from genome assembly GCA_005239525.1 of Nicotiana knightiana. Taxonomy (NCBI): domain Eukaryota; kingdom Viridiplantae; phylum Streptophyta; class Magnoliopsida; order Solanales; family Solanaceae; genus Nicotiana; species Nicotiana knightiana. The sequence goes on from ML428201.1 coordinate 20,466, forward strand.
GTTAGGCACCCCTTATAATCTACCTGAGGTAGCTCTATAGGACTTAGACTAGGTTTAAAGGGCTAGTTGCTTGCATTTTGCTTAATTAGTGTTAAAGAGTACGGCTTACTGTATATCAAAGTGAGAATATGATATTAATAAAGGGGACGTGCGACTTTAAAATATTATGAGTTCATAAAGGTGTCTCGGAGAATAATGTTGGTGTGTGTAATTGAAAGAGTTTTAAAAATATGTACATGAGTGATTTATATTTATAAAACATGTAAAAAGGGGATAAGTTGTAAAATAATTTGTTTTAAAGAATGGGTTTTCATGTAACTCTAAAAGATGTTGTAAGAAAAGTGAGCCTAAGATATAACTTGGCCTCTGAAATCACTAAATCTTAGACTTGAGGGATTCGTTTTGAAGATCTTTGTTGGGCGACAACACTTAGATTTTGAAAGAGTCGATTTTTCTTTTAGAAGAACAGTCTTGCAATTCATTTTGGTTTTTCTTTTGAAAGAGGGACTACCATATTTTGCTAAGCTATTTTGGCTTCAATAATCTTCATGAGAGGTTAATAAAATATTAATAACGTGACCAGTACATGATTAACGAATTGAAATCTAGTTAGTATCTAGTATTTCTTTTAACCCTATTTTCTATAACGTGTGCCTAAGTTATTTATGTAATTCAAAAGGTAAAGCAAAACATAAAATCACATATGATAAGAACAATGGCATACACATATTAGAGAACATAGATAACATGATATTGTAAAGTAGTAAAGGGGTGACGAGTGACTCTGGTTTGGTCCTAAAAGAGGTAGACCCAGCAATCAGCAGGAACGGGCAACAGTGAACTCCAGATTTCTGGATGCACAAGTGCGAGATTTGGGCCTGAGTTCTTTGAGAACTCAATAGGAGCAATGGTTGCACATGATCAACAAAGAAAGATAGAAGGTTATTATATATAATGGTCTATGCATACAATCATGCATGAAAATAAGTAAATGACTTGAGAAAAATATAAAAAACAACAATAATTAAATATTATGAAATATTATACTAATGTGAGGTCACATATGGTAAAGTGATTTACATTGAAGACCTTTCATTGTCATTAAACACTAAACCTAAAAGGAGTAATGACTGTCAATAGATTAGAGGCTAAGGATAGAGACCCAGTCAAGGTCAAAGCACCCTTTGAATCCTCTAACACTTCAAAGTTCCCAAGGATCTCAAGGCCCAGGCAATGCTTGTGTCAGGGAGAGTACACCAACCAATAGTTAAATTCTACTCCCAAATATCCCTAACCACTCACACCCACTCTTCACCGCAAGTTTAAGTGTCAATGAGTCATTTTCAATGTAAATCCAATTACCACAGGAATACCATACCATTTAATCATATGCTTTTCTTATGATGACGAAAGCAGCACAACTATAAGAGTACAAGAGAATTTATCTACATTATCATAACCAAATTTCCAACACTAAATGGATGATTAACACATATGTCCAAGAAATAAGCTTCAAACATACATTATCATGCTACTGTTAAGGAACCAAATACATGATTCCAAGCTGTCACGACCCAAAATCCACTATAGGTCATGATGGCGCCTAAATAGTATGAAGTAGAATTTATAGGTAAAATGATAATAATTTGCGAACTACCATACTAAACATCCTGTAGGAACCCCAAAACTCGGTTTCACAAGTACATGAGCATCAACTAGGAAATATAATAATATTCAACATTTCTCTGGAATACGAGTTAGACAAGAAAATATAAATAATGCCGACGGAGACTCTGTACGCTGAGGATCATAATATAGAATGCAACTCACCGCAAATTCCGCACAATAGTCGCACCTTTGAGCCCAAGAGACCACCAGACATAAGTGCAGCAAGTGCAACATGAGTACGTAAATCAACGCGTACCCAATAAGTATCTAGCCTAACCCCAAAGAAGTAGTGACGAGGGGTCGATATAGAAACTTACTAATGGTCCAATAACACAGATACAGTAAGAAGTAAACATATATGGGGCAGAGTAAATAAATAAAATAAACAAGTAAAAATATGTGGTACAATCCTCTTCTCAACTACAAACTCAAACTCTCAATTAGTTGTTACCTCCTCAGCAGAAATATATATATATATATATATATATATATATATATATATATATATATAATGGACCTCACCAGATAGATTGTCATAATTCAAATCATGAAGACTCATAGATTCACTGACTTCTTGTCAAT
>MDKJ01205222.1:0-14604 GCA_005239525.1 Nicotiana knightiana
TATATATATATATATATATATATATATATATATATATATATATATATATATATATATTCGAAAAGTAAAACTACAACTTCTGAACCAAGTAAGAAATCAATGAGAAAATGAGTTTATTTTGGAAATCATTTGGTTAATGAAAATAACCTTTTTTCTAATAAATACAACACCAGATAAGTTACTGAATTTAATATAGAATTTATCAAATTACAATATAATAACAATTCCTTTTTAAGTAAAATAAAAACCTCAGACAGGTCAAGGAGATTAAGTTGAGAAATCAATTGAAGTAAAATATAACAACTAGTAGAAATGATAAGTATCGAAATAAACGGTGAGTTTTAACTTAAAAGTCACACAAGGCGGCATGATATTAATTATTTTATTTATTTAAATTCACTATGTTACTAACAACTCAGCAAGACAGGAGGCAATGACTCAACGTAGTAAATTCACCTAGAAAATCAATTTATCAGAATAATAGAATTAAGAAAAGAAATCAGGAAATGATGGCACGGCGCTAAGTCAACGACAATAACTCAAATCCTCAGAAAACAGTAAAGAACCGGGAATACAAATTCTCATAATATCGTACGAGAGAACCGAAACTAATGCAACAAAACAGGAAATTCAAAACATAAAATATGTTGCGGCGTGCAACCCGATCCCACAATATAATATCAATATCAAAGTTCACCCTTATTCCATCATATCAATTCACCCTTATTTCACATGTTGCGGCGTGCAAGCCGATCCCACGGTATAATATCAATGTCATACCAATAAATAAAATATGTTGCGGCGTGCAACCCGATCCCACCATGTAATATCAATATCATAATTCACCCTTATTTCACCATATGAATTCACCCTTATTTCACTTGTTGCAGCGTGCAACCTGATCCCACCTTACAATAATTTAAATCAACAATAACAATTCAATAACTCCATTTACAAGATTTTCTACAATCAAGGGTATCAGTACACAATAATAAAGGAACCACATAGAACCCGGAGGAACACAACAAACTTTACAAAAATCACCGGACAGGTAAGGTACGTGATAACTAAGTATGCAATCGCACCAATTAGGACAGGTAGCAGATAAATACAAGACAGAGAAGAAACTCAACAATTAAGGGGTAACAAGAAAATAAGGAAGGCAATAACTTCAACTAAGGCATGTAAGGCCAAATAACGAGTGAAGTACAGTTAGGTGCTAACAACGTCAAATAAAGCATGTAAGCGTAGACTAACAACGAGATACTACATGTTATGACAATTCAATTAAAGGTATGTAAAGACACTAGACAATCTAAACGGTCAAATACCACATATAGGTCGTGTACCCACTCGTCACCTTGCGTACACAGCTTTCACATAACAAGATAGCACAATTAACTCAATTCCTAAGAGGTAGTTTCCCTCACACAAAATTAGGCAAGACACTTATCTCAATTCATCCAAATCAATACTCAAATTAGTTTTTCCTATACAAATCCACCTCTGCTCGGCTCAATCTAGCCAAAAATGACTTAAATATATCAAACAGCGCAAGAGAAAACAACTTCAATTAACAAAGTTGTGATCTTTATACAATTTGCAAAAAGTCAACTCCTCGGGCCCACACCTCGAAACCCGATAAAATTTACAAAACCCGAACACCCATTCCGATACGAGTTTAACCATACCAAAATTATCAAATTCCTATACTAATTCGTACTAATTGTGAAAGATTTTACAATTTTTCCCAATTTTTTCTTTAGATTCTCATGAATTTGATGTTAAATCTAAAGTATAATCACAGAAAATAATTGAAAATTGATTAGAGGAACTTACCTAATGATTTGGTATGAAAATCCTTCCAAAAAATCGCCTCCCATCAAGGCTAGGGTTCAAAACATAATAAAATGAAACTAAGTCCCGAAATGAAAGTCTTAATACCAGCCTTAGATGTCGCATTTGCGACCCTATGAAAATCCTTCCAAAAAATCGCCTCCCATCAAGGCTAGGGTTCAAAACATAATAAAATGAAGCTAAGTCCCGAAATGGAAGTCTTAATACCAGCCTTAGATGTCGCATTTGCGACATCAGGATCGCAAATGCGACAAAAGTATTCGCAAATGCGACGAAATGGTTCGCAAATGCGAACTCCTCTTCCCCAGCCCATTTTCGCAAATGCAAGAATGATCTCGCAAATGCGAACATTGAAAATGCGATGAAAACCTCACAAATATGAGAATAGAAACACCAGCACAGCTGAATCTTCTTCCAACACTCTGAAACGGGTACAAAACTCATCCGGGCCCTCGGGACTCTAAACCGAACACCCTCACAAGTCTGAAAATATAAGAAGAACTCGCTCACGCGATCAAAATTATCAAGTAACCTCTAAATCACGAACCGGATGCCAAAACACATAAAAATCACTATGAGCTTCAAGAACTTCTAGAATCGCAACCGAACGTCCGAACCATATCAAATCAACTCCAAGTGGTACCAAATTTTGCAAGCAAGTTCCAAATGATGAAACAGACCTATTCGAAGTTCTGAAACCACAATCCGAACCCAATAGCCTTAAAGTCAAAACATGGTCAAACTTAGGAAAATTCTAAACCTTTAAATTGCCAACTTCCGCCAAATGATTTTGAAACCTTTTAGAAACATCCAAATAAAATTCCGGACATATACCCAAGTCCAAAATCACCGTTCAGACTTAGCGGAACCATCAAAGCTCTGATCGAGGCAAATACTCAAGAGTCAAACCCTGGGTCATTTCCTTCAACTCGAGCTTCTTAAATGAGAGTCACCCCTAAAAACCCTTTCCGAACCTCTCAAAAATCTGAACCGATGATGCACGCAAGTCATAATACACTGTGTAAATCTACTCGTGACCTCAAACTGCCAAGCCGGACGCAATTGCTCAAAACAACCAGTCGGGTAGTTAGACTTTCGAACCAACAAGCTTCCGAACCCACAAATTTCATAAACTTCTTAACCGCTCAACTTTCGAATCTGTAAACTCTATAAATTCTAAACCCGCAAACTTCCAAACAGATAAACCTACGAACTCATAACTTTAGAACTTTTGGGGAGGGGTGTTTGGGTTGGGGGTGAGGGTTACGTGGGTAGGTCTGTAGGTGTGGGGTGAGTTGATGAGGGTGGGGAATAGGGTGGGAAAGTTGAGAAGGAGTTTTAGAAAATATTTTCCTTTCTCTTGATAAGGAATACATTTTTCTCCAATTGAAGGAAAATGAGTTCATAATGAAAATGTTTTCCAAAACATTTAAATCAACCAAAAATAGAAAAATTGAAAAGCATTTTCAGGAAAGTGTTTCCTTCGTACCAAACACACCCTTGATCTCTAATTATTGGTAAATTATGATTCTAATCCTTTTGTGTCACGACACAAATTTCCCACCGTCGGGACCGTGATGGCGCCTAACATTGAACCTGCTAGGCAAGCCAACGTTACCGATTATTCTATATTATTTCTTTATTTTTAGCAACTAGTTAGTGACATACAAGATCAGCGGAAATAAAAGTGCGGAAGAAATAGAATCTAACAACCTTTTTAAATACTATCACAAAACCCACAATAACAACTCCCAGGACTTGGTGTGTCACACCTTCACGGACTATCTACGAATACTACAAATAAGGGGTTTGAATAAAAGTAAATACATCTGTTTTTGGAATATCTAGAACATAATACAAATGAAATAGAAGGGGACGCCAAGGCCTGCGGACGCCTGCAGGACTACCTTGGGGTCTCCGACTGGACTGAAGGCAGCCTCCTAGCTCTAATGTCCAAAGGGTCCTGTACCGGGATCTTCACAACAAAAGATGTGCAGGTGTAGCATCAGTACAACCGACCCCATATACTGAAATAAAAGTGCGGAAGAAATAGAATCTAACAACCTTTTTAAATACTAAAACAAAACACATAATAACAACTCCCAGTACTCAGGGAATCACAAGGCATAATCAGATAAGGAGCAAAATATGAGGACACGCAGGAATATGTGGACCCCGGGTCAAATAAAATCGAAGCATCCCTGCTACAAACTGAAACCATACCTGTAATGACTGTATCGGAGGCCTCAGCCTTAGGCCTGGCGGGAATAGCATAACATCGGGGTTGGGCCCCACCAATCTGAACATCCTTGGGTCGACATACTGCGGGCTGACCTCTACCTCTAATAGCATGACCTCCATCTCTAACTGTCTGGCCTCCACCTCCGGCACCTCGACCTCCACCTCTAGCTGGCTGAGGGGGTAGTGGAACACCTGGTGCGGGAATCATAGCACGGGAACCCTGGTGCTGAGAACCACTCGAGGCTCGGGGCAGAATCTAGAGATGTGCCCCAGTCCACAACAAGTATAAAAAGATCTCGGCTGCTGAGACTGCTGGCCCTGAAACTGTCCCTGTCGACTGGGGTAACCACTCAGAAAACTCTGGAGCAGCGGTACACTGATAGGAGCTGGTGGTGCACTGCGGGATACCTGGAGTGATGACTAAAAGGGTCTAGGAGGATGATCCCTGCAAAAAGAATCCCTGCCTCTAGATGAGGCACCACTGAACCGGCCAAAATGACGAGGCCTCTTGTCAGACACCTGACCACTAGCCTGAAATAAGACCATCTCGACTCGCCTGGCCACATTGGCCGCCTCCTGAAATGAAATATTACTGTCTGTCTCTCTGGCCATCTGTAGTCTAATCGGCTGAGATAGCCCTTCAATAAACCTCCTCACCCTCTCTCGGTCGGTGGGGAGGATCAGAATAGCATGTCGGGCCAAAGTGATGAATCGGGTCTCATACTGTGTAACTGTCATAGAACCTTGTTGGAGACGCTCAAACTACCTCCGGAGATCCTCTCTCTGGGTGACTGGAAGAAACTTCTCCAAGAACAAATTGGAGAATCGGGACCAAGACAAAGGCGAAGATCCAGCTGGTTTGGTCAAGCAATAATCCCTCCACCAAGTCTTGGCGGGACTAGAAAGGCGGAAAGTAGCAAAATCGACCCCATTGGTCTCCATGATCCCCATGTTCTGAAGAACCTCATAGAAACAGTCTAAGTAATTCTGGCTAGTGCTGAGCCATAATACCGGGCTGAACTACCCTAGCTGGTTGAGCAACTGGAGTCTGAAACTGAGGAGCCAACTGCTGCGGAGTGCGAGTAGCAGGAGTCTGGGTTCCTCCCCTAGCCTGAGAGACAGCTGGTGCTGCGAAAAGCAAACCTGCCTGAGCGACACTCTCCATGAGGCCCACTAGACGGACCAGAGCATCCTGGAGTACTGGGGTGGCAATGAACCCCTCGGGGATCTGAGCTGGCCCAACCGGGACTGTCTGGGCAGGAACCTCATCAACAAACTCTACCTGAGGCTCCGCCACTAGGGCTGCTGCTTTGGGCTGAGCTTTGCCCCTGCCTCGGCCTCTGCCCCTCGTAGGAGCTGCAACTGGAGGCTCGGACTGCTGATAATTGGATGAAGAAGCACGTGTTCTCGCGATCTGCGAGAGAATAGAGTAAAAATTTAGTTAGCATTGAGAATTCAAATCGCACGACAGAGAAGAATACATGTGAAGTCATTCCTAGGCTCTGTAGCCTCTGGGGGATAAGCACAGACGTCTCCGTACCAATCCCTCAGAGCCTACTAAGCTTGTCCATGAATTGTGAGACATATGCAACCTAGTGCTCTGATACCAACTTGTCACGACACGAATTTCCCACCGTCGGGACCGTGATGGCGCCTAACATATAACCCGCTAGGCAAGCCAACGTTGTCGGTTATTCTATATTATTTCTTTATTTTTAGCAACTAGTTAGTGACATACAAGATCAATGGAAATAAAAGCGCGGAAGAAATAGAATCTAACAACCTTTTTAAATACTATCACAAAACCCATAATAACAACTCCCAGAACTTGGTGTGTCGCACCTTCACGGACTATCTATGAATACTACAAATAAGGGGTTTGAAAAAAAGTAAATACATCTGTTTTTGGAATATCTAGAACAGAATACAAATGAAATAGAAAGGGGACGCCAAGGCCTGCGGACGCCTGCAGGACTACCTCGGGGTCTCCGACTGGACTGAAGGCAGCCTCCTAGCTCTAATGTCCAAAGGGTCCTGTATCGGGATCTGCACAATAAAAGATGTGCAGGTGTAGCATCAGTACAACCTACCCCATGTACTAAAATAAAAGTGCGGAAGAAATAGAATCTAACAACCTTTTTAAATACTATCACAAAACACATAATAACAACTCCCAGTACTCAGGGAATCACGAGGCATAATCAGATAAGGAGAAAAATATAAGGACACGTAGGAATATGTGGACCCCTTGTATAATAAAACCGAAGCATCCCTGCTACAAACTGAAACCATACCTGTAATGACTGTATCGAAGGCCTCAGCCTCAAGCCTCACGGGAATAGCATAACATCGGGGCTGGGCCCCACCAATCTGAACATCCCTGGGTCGACCTACTGTGGGCTGACCTCTACCTCTAATAGCATGACCTCCATCTCTAACTGTCTGGCCTCCATCTCTGGCACCTCGACCTCCACCCCTAGCTGGCTGAGGGGGTGGTGGAACACCTGGTGCTGGGATCATAGCATTGGAACCCTGGTGCTGAGAACCACTCGAGGCTCAGGGGCAAAATCTAGAGATGTGCCCCAGGCCACCACAAGTATAAAAATATCTCGGCTGCTGAGATTGCTTGCCCTGAAACTGTCCCTGTCGACCGAAGTAACCACTCAGAAAATCTGGAGCAGCGGTGCACTGATAGGAGCTGGTGGTGCACTGCGGGATACTTGGAGTGATGACTGAAAGGTTCTAGGAGGATGATCGCTGCCAAAAGAATCCCTGCCTCCAGATGAGGCACCACTGAACCGGCCAAAATGACGAGGCCTCTTCTCAGACCCCTGACAACTACCCTGAAATAAGACCATCTCGACTCGCCTGGCCACATTGGCCACCTCCTGAAATGAAATATCACTGTCTGTCTCTCTGTCCATCTGTAGTCTAATCGGCTGAGCTAGCCCTTCAATAAACCTCCTCACCCTCTCTCGGTCGGTGGGGAGTATCATGATATCATGCCAGGCCAAAGTGATGAATCGGGTCTCGTACTGTGTAACTGTCATAGAACCTTGCTGGAGACGCTCAAACTACCTCCGGAGATCCTCTCTGGGTGACTGGAAGAAACTTCTCCAAGAACAAATAGGAAAACTGGTCCCAAGACAAAGGCGAAGATCCAGCTGGTTTGGTCAAGCAATAATCCCTCCACCAAGTCTTGGCGGGACTAGAAAGGCGGAAAGTAGCAAAATCGACCCCATTGGTCTCCACGATCCCCATGTTCTGAAGAACCTCATAGAAACAGTCTAAGTAATTCTGGCTAGTGCTGAGCCATAATACCGGGCTGAACTACCCCAGCTGGCTGAGCTACTGGAGTCTGAAACTAAGGAGCCAACTGCTCCGGAGTGCAAGTAGCGGGAGTCTGGGTTCCTCCCCTGGCCTGAGAGACAGCTAGTGCTGCAGGAAGCAAACCTGCCTGAGCGACACTCTCCATGAGGCCCACTAGATGGCCCAGAGCATCCTGAAGTACTGGGGTGGCAATGAACCCCTCGGGGACCTGAGCTGGCCCAACCGGGACTGTCTGGGCAGGAACCTCATCAACAAACTCTACCTGAGGCTCCGCCACTGGGGCTGCTGCTTTGGGCTGAGCTTTTCCCCTTCCTCGGCCTCTACCACGACCTCGGCCTCGGCCCCTCGTAAGAGATGCAACTGGAGGCTCGGGCTGCTGATAACTGGATGAAGAAGCACGTGTTCTCGCCATCTGCGAGAGCATAGAGTAAAAATTTATTTAGCATTGAGAATTCAAATTGCACGACAGAGAAGAATAGATGTGAAGTCATTCCTAGGCTCTGTAGCCTCTGGGGGATAAGCACAAATGTATCTGTACCGATCCCTCGTACCCTATTAAGCTTGTCCGTGAATTTTGAGACCTATGCAACCTAGTGCTCTGATACCAACTTGTCACGACACGAATTTCACACCGTCGGGACCATGATGGCGCCTAACACTGAACCCGCTAGGCAAGCCAACGTTACCGATTATTCTATATTATTTCTTTATTTTTAACAACTAGTTAGTGACATACAAGTTCAACGGAAATAAAAGTGAGGTAGAAATACAATCCAAAAACCTTTTTAAATACTATCACAAAACCCATAATAACAACTCCCAGAACTTGGTGTGTCACACCTTCACGGAATATCTACGAACACTACAAATAAGGGGTTTGAAAAAAAGTAAATACATCTGTTTTTGGAATATCTAGAACAGAATACAAATGAAATAGAAGGGAACGCCAAGGCCTGCGGACGCCTGCAGGACTACCTCGGGGTCTCCGACTAGACAGAAGGCAGCCTCCTAGCTCTAATGTCCAAAGGGTCCTGTACCGGGATCTGCACAACAAAAGATGTGCAGGTGTAGCATCAGTACAACCGACCCCATGTACTGAAATAAAAGTGTGGAAGAAATAGAATCTAACAACCTTTTTAAATACTATCACAAAACACATAATAACAACTCCCAGTACTCAGGGAATCACGAGGCATAATCAGATAAGGAGCAAAATATGAGGACACGTAGGAATATGTGGACCCCGGCTCAAATAAAATCGAAGCATCCCTGCTACAAACTGAAACCATACATGTAATGACTGTATCGGAGGCCTCAGCCTCAGGCCTGGCGGGAATAACATAACATCGAGGCTGGGCCCCATCAATCTTAACATCCCCGGGTCGACCTACTGCGGACTGACCTCTACCTCTAATAGCATGACCTCCATCTCTAACTATCTGGCCTCCACCTCTGGCACCTCGACCTCCACCCCTAGCTGGCTGAGGGGGTGGTGAACACCTGGTGCGGGAATCATAGAACGAGAACCCTAGTGCTGAGAACCACTCGAGGCTCGGGGCAGAATCTAGAGATGTGCCCCAGGCCACCACAACTATAAAAAGATCTCGGCTGTTGAGACTGCTGGCCCTGAAACTGTCCCTATCGACCGGAGTAACCACTGCGGGATACTTGGAGTGATGAGTGAAAGGGTCTAGGAGGATGACCCCTGCCAAAAGAATCCCTGCCTCCAGATGAGGCACCACTAAACCGGCCAAAATGACGAGCCCTCTTCTCAGACCCTTGACCACTACCCTGAAATAAGACCATCTCGACTCGCGTGGCCACATCGGCCACCTCCTGAAATGAAATATCATTGTCTGTCTCTCTGGCCATCTGTAGTCTAATCGGCTGAGCTAGCCCTTCAATAAACCTCCTCACCCTCTCTCGATCGGTGGGGAGTATCATGATAGCATGTCAGGCCAAAGTGATGAATCGGGTCTCATACTGTGTAACTGTCATAGAACCTTGCTGGAAATTCTCAAACTACCTCCGGAGATCCTCTCTCTGGGTGACTGGAAGAAACTTCTCCAAGAACAAATTGGAGAAGCGGGCCCAAGACAAAGGCGAAGATCTAGCTGGTTTGGTCAAGCAATAATCCCTCCACCAAGTCTTGGCGGGACTAGAAAGGCGGAAAGTAGCAAAATTGACCCCATTGGTCTCCACGATCCCCATGTTCTGAAGAACCTCATAGAAACTGTCTAAGTAATCCTGGCTGGTGCTGAGCTATAATACTGGGCTGAACTACCCCAGCTGGCTGAGCTAATGGAGTGTGAAACTGGAGGAGCCAACTGCTCCGGAGTGCAAGTAGCGGGAGTCTGGGTTCATCCCCTAGCCTGAGAGATAGCTGGTGCTTTAGGAAGCAAACCTGCTTGAGCGACACTCTCCATGAGGCCCACTAGACGGACCAGAGCATCCTGGAGTACTGGGGTGGCAATGAACCCCTCGGGGACCTGAGCTGGCCCAACCGGGACTGTCTGAGCAGGAACCTCATCAACAAACACTACCTGAGGCTCCGCCACTAGGGCTGCTGCTTTGGGCTGAGCTTTGCCCCTTCCTAGGCCTCTAGTACGGCCTCGACCTCGGCCCCTCGTAGGAGCTGCAACTGGAGGCTCGGGCTGCTGATAACTGGATGAAGAAGTACGTGTTCTCGCCATCTGCAAGAGAATAGAGTAAAAATTTAGTTAGCATTGAGAATTCAAATCGCACGACGGAGAAGAATAGATGTGAATTCATTCCTAGGCTCTGTAGTCTCTGGGGGATAAGCACAAACGTCTCTGTACCGATGCCTCAGACCCTACTAAGCTTGTCCGTGAATTGTGAGACCTATGCAACCTAGTGCTCTGATACCAACTTGTCACGACCCGAACTTCCCACCTTTGGGACCGTGATGGCGCCTAACATTGAACCCGCTAGGCTAGCCAACGTTACCGGTTATTCTATATTATTTCTTTATTTCTAGCAACTATTTAGTGACATACAAGATCAACGGAAATAAAAGTGCGAAAGAAATAGAATCTAACAACCTTTTTAAATACTATCACAAAACCCATAATAACAACTCCCAGAACATGGTATCACACATTCACGGACTATCTACGAATACTACAAATAAGGGGTTTGAACAGAAGTAAATACATCTGTTTCTGGAATATCTAGAACAGAATACAAATGAAATAGAAGGGGACGCCAAGTCCTACGGACGCCTGCATGACTACCTCAGGGTCTCCGACTGGACTAAAGGAATCCTCCTAGCTCTAATGTCCAAAGGATCCTGTACTGGGATCTGCACAACAAAAGATGTGCAGGTGTAGCATCAGTACAACCGACCCCATGTACTGAGTAAGTGTCGAGCCTAACCTCGGCGAAGTACTGACGAGGCTAGGACACGACAATCGAGACAACCTGTGCAATTTAATAATATCCGAAAGAAATAATAACAACACGAATAACCAGTTAAGTACAAGGGAAAAGGGGAAACATGTTGGGGGAAAGCAATATCAGATAAAAGAAATAACGAAATAAGACAACAGTTCAATTATCTAAGTAACAGAAGGAAATAACAATCACAGAGAAAACAATGCATGGAATCACCCTTCGTGCTTTTACTCTCATTCTCACAAAATAATAAATAAAAGCAAGTGCACGACATCACCCTTCGTGCTTGTACTCTCATCCTCACCACATAATAAATAAAAACGGCACGGCATCACCCTTCGTGATTTTAGTATCATAACATAGCACGACATCACCCTTCGTGCTTTTACATTCTCATCCTCACAATAATCAATACACAGCATCACCCTTCGTGCTTTACACTCTTCCTCACAATAATCAATACACGACATTACCCTTCATGCTTTACACTCTTCCTCACCCAAACAATATCACTAGCAAAAGTTTGGAAAGGAAAAATCAACAATGTGAATCATAAATCATAACATCCCGGCAAGGGAACAACAGTAAAAATATCACTATCCCGGTAAGGGACACAGCTATAACCAATCTCGATCAAGTACATATCCTTACATAAGATTCCTTAACCGAAAAAATACTCAACAATATCCATTACCAAGAATTTCCACCGAATGAACAACCACCAAAGTGAAATTCAAGCTATAACACAGTAAATATCAATGAAAACCACATAATTCATAATTTCCGACTCACGGGCGCGCTTGACACCAGTGTATAGGTACTCTTCACCTCACGTATACGTTGAACATGGTATAAACACATAGCAAATAAGACTCAACACCTATTCCCTCAAGCTAAAGTTAGGCCAAACACTTACCTCGACTTCCACGACCAAAATCAAGCCTCAATCACCGCTTTTCCTTTTGAACTCGACTCCAAATAGATTGTATCTAGACATAATTGACTCAATAACATCAATAAACGCTAAATAATTCAATTCCAATACTTAATTACAGATTTCCTATCATTCTTCCCAAAAAGTCAAAAATTGACCCCCGGGCCCGGTTGGTCTAAACACGAGGTTCGGACCAAAACCCGATCACCCATTCACCCACGAGCCCGAATATGTAATTAGTTTTGAAATCCTACCCCAAAACGAGGTCTAAATTCCAATTATACAAAAAGCCCTAACTCTACCCAAATCCCCAATTTTCTACCCTTAAAAACATGATTTAGGACTAGAAATCTAATGGGTGTTAATGGAAATGGAATAAAATGAGTCTAAGATTACATACCTATTAATTTGTAGTAAATTTCTCTTTCAAAAATTGCCCAATTTGGAGTTTGGAAGAAGAAGTTATGAAATTTTGGTTGAATCCCGTAATAGGTTCTGTTTTTAAATAACCGGGCAGATTTGCCCTATGCGTTCGCGACAGGGCTAATGCGTTCGCATAGCTACCCTTCCCCCACCTTACGCAATCACGACCTCAGTGGTGCGTTCGCACAGTGCAAAGACTACCCATCCCCCTAGCCTTCCTAATACTCTATGCGTTCGCATCCCACTGTGTGCGTTCGCACAGTGCAAAGATCCTGTGCTCCGTGTTCGCACCTGGTGTGGTGCGTTAGCAAAGAGTAACTCTACCCCTTCCAGACTTTTGTTGTGCGTTTGCGTAGCATCCCTTGCGTTCATAGCACAAAAACTCAGACACCAGAAACTGACGAAAAACACCAGATTTTTGAGTCTAAAAATATCGCGACGCCTATCCGAAACTCACCCGAGCCCTCGGGGCTCCAAACCAAATATGCACATAACCTCAAAAGCATCCTACAGACTTACTTGTGCGATAAATCGCCAAAATAAAATCTTAAACAACGAATTTATCATAAAAATCAAAGAAAACTTCCAAAACATTCAAAGTATCAAATTTTACAACCGTGGGTCCGAATCACGTCAAACGACCTCCGTTCCTTACCAAATTTTACAGACATATCATAAGTATCATATTGAACCTGTATGGGATCTGGAACCAAATACGGGCCTGATACCATAAATTTCAAATATCACAAAATTTCAAAAAACTCTTATAATTTCAGTAAAACAATTTCTTTCAAAAATTCATTTCTCGGGCTTGGGACCTCGGAATTCGATTCCGGTCATACGCCCAAGTCCCATATTTTCCTACGGACCCTTCGGGACTTCCGTTTACCCAAAATGTTGACCGAAGTCAACTTAAATTCAATTTTAAAGGCAAAATTAGCATTTTTCTCAGTTTTTCATATAAAAGCTTCTCAGCTATACGCCTTGTCCCGACCCAAAATCCTAACTTAGGTCGTGATGGTTCCCAACAGCGAGGCCAGGCAAGCCAACACTCAATTTACTAAGGGTTCCTTCTTATAAGATTAAACATTTCAACATATACTCAGTTTTTAATCAACAAGGATAATTAGCCAGTTTTTAATCAAAAGCGGTCATGAGGAGGCGAGAGCCAATATATATACAGACCCGTAATCAATAATAACTATCATGTGTGTGCCAAGAACTAGTGTCACAAGTCCTACGAGCATACTAACAAAATATACAAAAGATATAATATACAGTCCCACTGTCTGAAATAAATAGACGGGAAATAAGCAAAAGAAACCCCATGGTGCTGCAAGAGATCGCCAGCAGAAAGCAACTCACCGTGAAGTCAGGTCCGTCTATAATCAGAATCAAGCTCCGATCTGACAACCACATGCACCAGCCTCGGAACCTGAACAATTAAGTACAGAAGCGTAGCATGAGCATATAAATATATATGTACCCAGTGAGTATCCCGCCTAACCTCGAAGAGGTAGTGACGAGAGGTCGACTTGACACTTAGTAAGGTCCAACAAAATAATTTAACAGAATATGATGAAAACGGTAGGCATGTAAAGGCAGTGAAGCAGCAAATATATAAGGCACTGAAATCCAAGTAAGTATTGGAAATAAATAACAAATTACTACTTAACCTTCCCCCAAATATCTATCAAATCAATGTCCATGAATTTAGTAACAAATAAATCACGTGCATACGGAATAAGGACAACCGGCCTAAGCCATAAGATAGTCAAATATGTGCACTACCGAGGGTCGAACGGCCCGAACCATAAGTGCACCTTGCCATAAAATACTCACATCTATGCACTGCCGAGGATCGAACGGCCCGAACCATAAGTGCATCTTTGCCATAAATTAATCATCTCTATGCACTGCCGAGGATCGAACGACCCGAACCATAAGTGCATCTTTTAATCCGTCGTGGCGTACGACTCGCTCCCATAAGAGTGGGGGAAATCATACTCCGCTCGCGGAATGTAAATTGCGAAGCGGTCACATGCACACAAAATATCCCTTTTTAAATTACTTTTCAGTAAACAATTCCTTAAAATTTCTCAAATTCCATGGTCTCAGGAAAATAAGCTGCATGTAACATTTAATTTATTAAGCATATAGTTCATTTCAAGGAAAACACAAGGCATGATGTGGGCATAACTATCCGGACATAATAATAATAGCCGCTACGTACGGACTCTCGTCACTTTGTACGTACGTAGCCCCCACAATTATCACACATATCATTTAAAACACCTACGAGGACAATTCCCTCTTACAAGGTTAGAAAGAAGACTCACCTCGTGTCGCACCTACTCCCCGGGTCAAGAATGCGCCCGAAACTCCGAACTCGTCACCCAAAGGAC
>ML428202.1:8838-89443 GCA_005239525.1 Nicotiana knightiana
TTAAATAACATCAGGTGACAGCTGAGTAGTATTTTAACAGCGTGCTTGATACGTCAATTCCCTGTGGGATCGACTCTGGGCATAATACCCCAGGATTATATTTGCAACGCCCGCTTAGTCTTCTACAAGACATAGTTGAGCGTGATTAGTGTGACCTCCTTGTTTTCCTCCATATTCTCCACAATGAAATCTACAGGAATACGAACTTATCTACCCGACCCAAAATATCTTCCACTACCCCCTCGGGTATCAAAGTTGTCTGGTCGGCCAACTGCAAAGATATTCGTGCTGACCTTATCTCTCCAATCTCCTTCTCCAGTTTCCTGTAAATAGACAATGGCATTAGATTAATTGAGGCATAGAATCACATAAAGACTTATCAAAATTAATAGTGCCTAAAGAGCAAAGTATAGTAAAACTCCCTATATCTCCACACTTTTGTGGGAGTTTGTTTTGCTAGATTGCACTGTAATGCTCCATAAGCTTGATCACTGAAGTCTCTTATATCTTTATTTTCTTTGTCAGGATCTCCTTCAAGAATTTGGCATAAGCTGACATTTGTGTGAGAGCGCTTCTGTGAATAGCAGGCTCATATGAACCTGTTTCAGCATATCCAGAAATTTCTCAAACTGTTTGTCCAGCTTTTCTCTATATAGATTTTGGGGAAAAGGTAGATCATGCATATTCTCGCTCTCATTAGATTCCTCCCTTCTCGAATTCTCTTCCTTTTTCTTTCTCATCTCCCTTCTTGCCTTTCTTCTTCTTATCAACCTCAATTTTCAGATGCTCCCCACTTTCTTTTTTACATACCACCTCTTTTTGGATTGGAATGGGATCTTTCAACACTTTCCCGCTTCTTAAGGTCACAACATTCACCGTTTCTTTAAGATTTCTCTCAGTATCAGCTGGCAGAGTACCTGGGATTCTCTCAGACAATATAGTTGCAATCTGCCCAACCTGTCTCTCCAAGTTCGAAAACCCATGCCAAGTTCTTTGATGGATGCTCCATGAGCGTCTAACCTCTCATCAGTTTTCAAAATAAAGGCCTTCATTCGATCTTCTAGACCAGGCTGATTAGACTGTTGAGGCTAAAATTGCTGCCTCTGCTGATTTTGGAAGCCTGGAGCTCCTCATCCCAGAGGTCTGGGATTATTTTGCCGCCATGCATTTGCAGTACCTCCGGATGAACTCCACGAAAAGTTGGGGTGTCTCTGGCCCATTGCATTAAAGTTATAGTTCCCCACAACATTCACTTCCTTAGTTGAGGCTTGACAATCATGAGTGAGGTGTCCTCTTCCATATATATCATAAATTGTATGAGGTTTATTGTGTATTGAAGCTAAGGTCAAATTCCTTATTTCTTTGGCCATGACATCAAGTTGTACCTGCACAGATGTGTTAGCATCAACCTGGTGAAACCTAGTTGATCTTCTTCTTTCAGCACTCTAAGAGGGCCACTGACTTGCATCTCAGACAACTCATCAAGAATTGTAACTATCTCCTCTGGAGTCTTCTTCATCAACGGGAATCCAACTGCATTGCTCAAAGTTCTATGTGAGGCCCGTGTCAAACCATCCCAAAAGTCCTAGAGTTGCATCCAGAGTTCAATTCCACTATGTTGACACTTTCGAACTAATTCCTTAAACCTATCCCATGCTTCAAAAACAGTTTATGTATCTTTCTAGCAGAAGTGATGGATTTCTCTTCTAAACTTGCTCGTTTTAGCCGAGGAGAAATATTTATCAAGAAATTTTCTAGTCATATCCCCCCATGTCTTAATTGATCCCTGGGGCAAGATTCGAAGCCAATGCTTTGCATCATCTTTGAGTGTGAAGGGGAATGCCCTTAAGTAAACTGCATTTTGTGACACTCCATTTTCTTGAAAGGTGTTCGTTATCTCCTCAAAGTCCATTAGATGATTGTTTGGATCTTCGTTCATCTTCCCTCTGAAGACATAGTAGTTTTGAAGGGTTTGGAGCAACCCTTTCTTCAAGTCAAAATTGTTTGCTACAACTGGAGTTGGTCTAATACTTGATAATCCTTGGTTGTAGACACGTCTAGTATAATCACCAAGTGGTCTCCCCGCACCGGGAGCTATGTTTCCAAACTGATATGTAACCAAGGGTTGATTTTGAGCAATTCTCTGACCCCTCTCTTCTTCATAAACAAGTTGTGCATTTTGAAGAGCTACTTCCTCAGCATCTCTTGCAGCTTTTTCTCATTGTTGGGCTGCCTTTCTTGCAGCCAAATCTACATTATCATCATCTCCAGCCATAGTTTCATTTGGCTGAGGATTTCCAACCTTTTCTAACTTCTCAGTGAGATTTCTTTCCTTCCTCAGTTGTCACAGTTGTTTTTCTATCTCTGGCTCGTCTGGTTGCACTTCTTTACCAGAAGATCGAGTCATGCACCACTCTTACCTGTAACCTGCCTACAGTCGAAAAACACCAACCGTAAAAAGGGAAAAATGAAATAAAATAAAAATAAAAATTCCTGAATAAGCACTACAAACTATTTCAAACGCTATTGATTTCCAGTCTGCAGCAACGACACCAAAATTTTGACGAGAGCAAAACACACACTTAAATATGCTCGCTAGTTGAATATAGTATAATATACTATCGTATCCACAAGGATTCGAGTTAAACAATATTTTCATAGTTTATAGCTTGATTTCTATCCAAGATGATCAATAGTTGAGAATTATGTGATTAAAAACTATAATTAACTAAGAATCTACGGTTATTAACTAAAGACAATCAAACAAGAAGCAAGCAAAGAAGGTTATCAACGAGAGAAAATAGGGTTTTGATAGGATAGGTGCAAGATAATTGTCTGGGATTTAACTCTAGTTAATTCACTTCTAATGCTTAAGTGAGTCTCTAGAATTCACTCAGTTATTAGTTCAAATGTTTAGTAGAAACTCCTCTTTCGATTAAATCTCAACCTCGCAAGATGAACTAAATTAAGTTCGGTGAAGATATGAAAGAATTTGTAGTGGAATGGTCTTTAGGAGAACCTCTCTCGCTTATCCTCCTAAATAAGTTTAATCAATAATTCAACTAGACTCTTTTGATTACTAAGAAGAATTAATAAATTCAACCAACAAAATAGAATGCAAGGATATCACAAGTCATGCCTCTCTCGATTACATGAACACGTGAGTATAGATGCAACAATTGAAACATACAAAACGATTCAATACATAAACTAGAGTTATAATCCACAAACCAATATCAATACACCAAATCCATCAAACCCTAAAGAGAACTACTCCATAGATATGGAACAATTCATCACAAATATGTTTAAAGTAAAGAAAAATATAAAACGATCCAAACTCATGTCTTGAGAGGATTGAATAATGATTTCCTTGTGCTTTTTCTTCTCCAACTCCTCCTTAACCTCCTTAGGTCTTAGATGTGTCAAAAGTCCATAAAATAACGTCTTTTCGTGTATTTATACCAAGTAGGGTCAAGCCTAGATGAAAACACAATTTCCAACACAAAATAGGACAATTACAAGCGCGCCGCTCCACGTGCCGTGGGTGTGTTATTTTCTCAAAGTATGGGTTTTTCTTGATTTTTTGATATCCAGATGTGGTCCTCAACGCTTGAACGCGATCCCGGCTTAATCCCTTGGGCTTTTACTCAGACTTCAAGGCTCCAAATCACTCGAATTCATTTGATAACATCTACATCACTCGGAATCACTCCTACAAGGCATAAAACACATAATTAGTACAAACCTCTAGTGATTAAAGCTCAAACTCAATTAAAGTGCAGTGAATTAGAGTGCAATAAGCGACTAAACACGTGATTATATCCTACCATCATTAGTCATTTTAGAGGAGGCAAAATCTTAAAGTTGAAGTCTTCAAGTTCGATAGTCTTCAAGTTGAAGTATTTAACCCTCCAAGTCTTCAAGTTGAAGTCCTTGAGTCTGTCAAGACTCCAAGTTAATGTCTTTAAGTTTGGTGGTTTTCAAGTTGAAGTTTTCAAGTCCCTCTTCAAGTTGACGTTTCAAAGTCCACCCAATCTTCAAGTTGAAGTGATAAAGTATGTCAAGTGTTCAAGTTTGTTGGTCTTCAAGTTGAAGTCTGCAAGTCCGCCAAGTCTTTAAAGTTGGCCAAGTATTCAAGTCAAAATCGTCAAGTCCACCAAGCCTTTGAGACGAGGCTTTATAAGTTTTCAATCTTAAGGTGGACGTTTAAGTCTCTTTGCACCTTAAATTTGCCTTTTCGTGGGTTTATCCTTAAGAGAACTTTAATTTTCCAGTCTTAATATGGACACTTAAGTTCCTTAAGTTCCTTAATTTGTCCTTAAGTTCCTTTACACCTTAAGTTGGCCTCGTCACAAATTTGATCATTCTATATGATGTTTCTTGTTGATCCTTCTACATGTTGTTGAAAATTTGTCCTTCTATATGTCTCCATGGACTTGTACTTCTATATGACAAATGGACCTTTGCGCCCCAAGGTTAGCCTTTCGGTTTTCAGACAGGGATGAGTATCCATCCCTTCACACCCTAAGTTATCCCTACGCTTTTCTGACGGTGATTAGTATCCATCCCTTCACACCCCAATATTGTCTTATTCATGCATGGATCATCTTGTTAAACAAAAACATATCCTTCTCGTTTGACCTATAAAAAAAAGAAAAATACAAAAGAAAAGAAAAATAAGTTACCTCGGCATTGTAGTACTTCTTGTGAACATTGTAAATTGATGTTCAACGAATGAAGTGCATGTAGCCTTATATAGGCATGTAAGAGGTGGCATAAAAGAATAACGTCTGATGTGGATCGGGTGTATAAGGCAGATTTTACAATTGTTTTTCATATGAGATTCGACTATTGCAATGTGTCTTCGAAGAAGGATGGTTTAATTTTAGTGCCAATACACCCGAAAGCAATTCAAATTATTGTTGGAGTTATGAACAAAATGTGAAATTGTATCTAATCATTACGATAAGTAAGATTCACTTCCTAATGGGAAATATAGATATCACTAGCGTGTAAGGCCCCATAAATTTTACTTAGAACCCGGGGTTTTGTGGTGCCAAGGTGGGCTAACGTGTTTGAGGTTTGTCTCCATGGTACAGACTTTTTGGGTTGTATATTGCGTTGGGTAGTTGAAGAATAATTTTTGCAAAACGTGGCATTTCTGCGGTCCACTATGCGACTGTAAAACCACTCCAGGGGCCACAGATCGGCCGTAGAATGCAACAGGAACATAACTAATTTTTGGAGGCCATTATGCAATTCATTATGTGACCGCATAATTATTTCGCGGGCCACACATCCGTCACAAATTGAACATGAAAAATTCCGGATGGATACTTTTGCGGGCGTTATGTGACCGCATAACTGGTCTTCGGATCGTAGACCTGTCGCAGACCTAACCCGAACAACCCAACTTTGGGACCATTTATGTGGTCCATTTTGCGACCATTGACCTGAAATGCGGTTCACTTTGCGACTGCATAACTGAGTTCGGAGGGTCCTTTTCTATTTTTATAACTCGACCCCATTTCTTATGAAACGACTTTGGGGTTATTTTGGTTGGTTTAAACGACTATTTTAAAGAGAGGTGAGTGCTTTATAGAGAGAGGAGGAAACCCCCAAGTTCTTTGATCATCAATTATTTCCCCAAACTTGAAGATTCACGAGAATCACTCTCTAGACCATCAACTATCCCAATAAGACCTTGTCCTAAAACCTTCATGCAATTGCTATGGGTTTAAGTAAGTTGTAGAGTTGGAGATAGGTCATGAATGTGCCAGTAGGAGGTGGTATGTGGGGTTGTTGAACTATTTCAGGTAGATTCTTGTTGAAATTGGTTGAGGGGGAAAAAGATTACCATTGTAGAACCTTGTAGTCGATTTTGCATAATATGTGCTTGACGAAATTCCTAAGAGATATCATGAGAATCCTTCTAATTATGATTTGATTTTTATCATTTTCCAATAGATTGAAACTGCTGGGAGTGTTTGGACTTTGTAGTAACCTAAGTAAAGCTCAAGTGAGGTGTGTTGTCTAAAATTCTCTTGTGGAATCGAATTCCATGATGTTCTCGTAAGATTCAAGTGTAGTTGGCCATCCTAATTCCCATGTTCCGAGTCCTTCATAATATACTCAGTTATTCCAAATAAGTAATGTGTCGAAAATTATATGCTCAAAATTTGTTTCATTTGCTCCTCTTATATTATGCTCTCCTTCAGGTATGTATTCAAGTATGATTTATGTATCATAATGCTATAACTTCAAATCATGGTTCAAATGCAAGATTTACTATGCCTTATTATTGGAAGGAAAACTCAATGTGTTTAAGACTTCTATTGCTCATATTCATGTTTAAAGTCTTGATTACAAATGCCTTATTGCTGATAATCTATGATGATGCTTGAAAGTGAAAGAAGTGGGTATGAAATATAAAACATGGCCATCGTGCCAAGAATGAAAATTACACATGTGCCCATGGAGCTAATGCAATGAAAGGAAGTGTGAAAGATTATAAAATGAGCTGTAACTTCATTATATAAAAAATGTTTTGGGAGCATCGTTTAATCACCAAGGAAGGGTAGGTTGAAACAACCTAACCCCGAAACTACACATGCCGATGTAGGAGTGATTGAGGGGTAAATCTTCGTGATTGATGTGTTGAGATTATTCTCCTAATTGGGATGGGGTTGATGTGTTGAGATTATTCTCCTTAATTGGGATAAGATGATTGCCAATAGAATGTGATATCGATCTACACGGTATTGTGGTAAAACGGCTTAGCCGAACCGAGATCGGACGCCATGTCGCATACATGGTGGTGTTGTGATTGGATGTCTTTGGGTGAGATGGCTTAGCTGATCGGACTGAGATCGGACTCCGTGCTAAAACGCTATGGTATATTGATGCTAAAGACCTTCATACTTAAATACATTGATATTCACTTGAAAAAATATCTTTTTTTTAAAATTGATGCTTTAATATTGTTTGAGGCTCTCATTTATACTGTGTTTCTTCCTCCTTGTACTATTACTCGACTCATTGAGAGGGTGTTTGGTCTTATATACTAGTACTATTCCACATACTAACGTCCCTTTTGTCGAGGGCGCTGCATCTTTAAATGGATGCATGTGGTTCCACAACAGGCAAAATCGATCGGTGATAGCGGTACATCCTCTTCTCAGCGGGGTCTTGTATCTTTTGTTCCTTACGTATAATATTTTGAGGTATAGCCGGTGCCTTGTTTCCGGCACCATCATAGTACTCTTTTGTATCTCTTAAGGGCTCTGTATACATAATGTGGGTTATATCGTGATTTTAGAAAGTTAAACTAGAAATGTTGCATGGATGATACTTTGCGTTCTAATCTAGCCTGCAACAAACTTGAAAGTCTGCCAATACTTCACGACCTGTTTTCGGTTACGACAAGTCTATAAATCAACAAGTCTTGAAGTATGGAGCATTTATAAGCATATATATGTTATCGGAATTAAATCCAATGAAATAAATTGAATTATATGTTAAATATATTAGTTCAAATAAATATTATGTACTAATATAATTGAATTAATTATTTGAGACTAATATATATGAATAAATCCAAATCTATTGGCCTAGGCCTTGTAATTTGGCTAAAAACGATGTGCCTTCTTCATTAAGCCCAAGAAGTCATCTTCCTAGAGGCCTAGTTTAAAGTCATGTGTCAAATGACGTGGCACACCAAGTCAAATGGAAGAGCCAATATTATCATGCCACTTATAAAAAAAAGGCATGCCGAGTCAAATTAAATGGCCAATGAAACTGCGTCGCATGTGCAAGTGACATGTTGTGGCCAATCAAATGTGACATTATCACACTTTAATTTGATTGGTCATAGAGAATTTGTTCTCATCACAACTTTCAATTCTATAACTATAAATAGAATCTTCATAACTCAGAAAATACACCATAAGTTATAAGAAACGCTACAGATTTCTCTAAAAGCTACAAACATTCAAGTGTTCTAAGTATTAAAAGACCAAGACGAAGATTCAAGAACAAACTGCAAGCCCTTTGATTAAAAATACTTCAAAATCAAGCCTCAAGCACTTGGATTAAAATAAAATAAAATTCAAAATTAAGCTCGAAGGCTCTTGTATTTACTGTTCGAACGAAGAATCAGATGATTCATAGAGATTGTAACATTCATATTATTTGAAAATAAATTGCTCATATTTTTGACTATTTTCCGGCAAGCAGTCCTAGTGGGTGTGCCCGAATTTGTAGACAATAAATTTGCGTCAAGAAAATAATCGAGACCGAAAAAATATTGCAACAATCGTAGTATTTTATTTCAAATAATATGAGTGTTACTATCTCCATGAATCTTCTGGTTCGTCTTTCCAACATGAACTACAAGAGCCTTCGAGCTTGATCTTGATCTTGACGTACTTTTAATTTAAAGGATTGCACCTTGTTATTGAATCTTCGTTTGGTCTTTTAATCCTCAAACACTTGAATGCTTGTAGCTTTTAGAGAAATCCATAGTGTTTGATCCACGAGATCTCTCTTGATTCTTGTTGTAACTTTTGATGTCTTTTCTGAGTTATGAAGACCCCTATTTATGGTTGTGGAAGAGAAGAGTTGTGATGAGAACAAATTCTTTCCTACCAATCACATTGATGAGTGACAAGGCCGCATTAGAACAAGTCACTTGCACATGTGACACATTTTCATTGACCTTTTAATTTGATTTGGCATGCCTTGTTGGTTTGACACGTGACATGATCCTATTGGCTACTCTGTTTGACTTGGCGTGCCACATCATTTGACACATGACACCAAACTGGACCTCTTGGAAAATGACTTCTTGGGCTAAATGAAGTGGACTCATTACCTTTAGCCCAATTACATGGGATTCCCCAATGAATTTGGACTTATTCATATATATTGGACACATATAATTAATATAATTATTTAGCTCATAATATTTATATGAACCAATATATTCAACATACTGTTCAAATTATTTCATTGAATTTAATTTCGATAAAGCATATATCCTACAATGACATATAATAACAGAACTTCTCTGTTTAACATTTCAATTTAAAAAAATATATAATAATATTCGTATTATAGATAGATCCTAAATGAAAAAAATTAAATTATTATAGAACAAAATTAATGTATGAAGATAAATATAATGTGGTTTTATCCACACTTCAAATTTATTTGTCTGAAACATGGTTTTGAAGAGCATATATGATTAGTTAAAGAGTAGTAAATTCTTTTAGAGCTCCAAAAAAAAAAAAAAAAAAACACTTTTAGAGATCTCTCGCGCAACTATAGATTTCATTCCCCTAAATACTCTCTGCAATTCAATTTGCTGAGTTAAATTTCAAAATTCCCTCCTCCAACTCCTCACGTTTCCGCTTCTTCTAGGGTTTCCTTTCCCGATGAAGCGTGACTATTACGAGGTCTCCGACGACGAATGGCCGGAAGACAATTCCTTCAATCCTTCTCGCGTCCTCAAACTCAACAAGCCTTCTTCTCTACCCCCTCCTATCGAGTCCTTCGCGTACTCCAAGAGCAACAATCACGACACCTCAAAACCCTCCAATTTCGTCGAACTGGTGGATAGCTCGTCGGAGGAAATTGGAGTCGGAAATGTGACGGAGAATTTGGAGGACGATGATGCTGAGATTGTGTCCACAGTGAACCAGACGACGACCAGCCGTGGCCGCCGGAGATTCGTGGTGGATGATGAAGATGAAGACGAAGGAGTGAACTCGAATGAAGACGAGCAGGATATTGAGGTTTTCGAGGAGATTGATGCTTTCGAGGAGAGTGAAGAGGAGGATGATGTTGTAGGGAAAGCACTGCAAAAATGTGGGAAAATATCTACGGAGCTTAAGAGAGAGCTTTTTGGTACAGCAGCTGCAAAGTTTGATTCCTACGCTCAAGTGGAGGAGGCTTCATCACTGAGAATCGTGACTCAGGTAGTATGATATTTGAACTACCACATTAAGTTTGGGCTTTAGCTGTTGTAAAATGCTGTATTTTTGTCTGTGATTGAAACGTTTTTCACTCAAGGATGATATAGACATGGCATGCGGAGAAGGAGATTTGGAATTTAAGCCAATACTGAAACCTTACCAACTTGTTGGAGTCAATTTCCTCCTTTTGCTGTATAGAAAGAAAATCGGGGGAGGTACTTCTTTATTGTACTTTGTTTTTTAAAATTTGTATCTTGTTATTTTGTAGCATGGACCTGTTGTCTGAGTTGTGATGATTTCCTTGTGAAGTTAAGTTTTTAGGAGCTGATGTGATTAAATTATTAAGAGTTTTTCTAACTTGGCATATGATCATTGTGTCTTTTGATGCTAGATTAAGAATAAATTTTTGTCTTGATTCCTTGAAATAATGGAAAATGGCACATTCTGCTTTCAACCTCCAAATAATTGAACCAACATTCTTATGATCTAAATACATATAAGGGGTTGTTTGATTGGCTGCATAAACAAAACAATCTCGGAATAGAATTCCGCGTAAGTAATGCAGTATTTGGTGAGTTGCATAATAACTAATGCAGCGTTCGGTTGATGGTATTAAACCCCGCATAACTAATGCAACATTTGGTTGGTGCTATTAAACTCCGTGGTGGTAACACGTGCATAGGTTATACTTGAATACGTGCTATTTTATGCGGAATATAATACAGAGTAAGTGTATTAGAAGTATATACATAAGAGATAAGAGTAGTTAAAGACAAATAAATCCCTTGAAGTAGGCATTTCTGCAGCCTCCATGGTTTTGGTCTAGTGGTAAACGCGCAACACGTGATATGCGGGCTAGGCGCACACCATGAATTGAACCTTGCCGCGAACAAAAGCTTGGTATTTAAGTGGAGAAGGATAGTGGGGTGGACTCACTATCCATCGAGTTTTGAAGCGTGCGGTAATTTTGCCCTTGGCAATTTGTCTGTTATTAAAAAAACCAAAAGTAGGCAATCTTTGCACGACAATCTTTGTATTATTGCTCAACGTATAACAGTCCCTACATTATTATTCACGTCATAACAATCCTCACAACATTGAATTCTCCTTACTTCATAAAAAAAAGGCAACCCTCACAACATTATTTGCCACATAAATGATCCCTAAATTGTAATATCTGTATAATTGGTCAGTGAACCAGACGATCTGCAAGTGTTTCTCAATATTTAACTAGTCAGTAAAAGCTTAAAGTACCTTATTCCATTCAGTTTTTAAGTTATTCATATAATATGACGAGACTGTTGCTGCTCTATATCTTTTATATAGTGAGTCTGATATGTTTTAGATGTATTAAACTTTTGTAGTTTCCAAAGCATTTGCAGGAACACTACTCTTTTCCCAGTTAGGTTCACAAATGAAACTCAGATCTAATATCCTTTATCTCGCATGAACTTGATTGTAGCGTATACCAATTAACCACTACCAGCATTTCTTTTTTCTGCACAGATAGAAAGAAAGCCTAATGTTTTTGACTAAGATATGCATTGCTACCATATTATACTTGACAAGTGTACATACATGCATCCCAATTTTGGGTCCCATGCCTCAAACATAAAATTTTTGGGGATGGTTTTATGCAGCTATACTGGCTGATGAAATGGGTCTTGGTAAGACAATTCAGGTATGCCACAGTTTTAACTTTTTATTTTCTTTGATTGATGCAGATATATTCTTTTATCTCAACTTTAAGTGATAGGTAACACTGCATTTATTTGTCTCATTAGGCAATCACATACTTAACAGTGCTGAAACATTTGGAAGATGATCCTGGTCCACATTTAGTCGTTTGTCCTGCCTCTGTTTTGGAGAACTGGGAAAGAGAGCTAAAAAGGTGGTGTCCAGAATTTACTGTGATCCAATATCATGGTGCTGCACGATCAACTTACTCAAAAAATTTGAGTTCTCTGGCTAGGACTGGACTGCCACCTCCATTTAACGTTATCCTAGTGTGCTACTCACTGTTTGAACGACACAGGTTCTCTGGCTAGGTTTGCATACTATACTAGGGGATATGATAGAGATATTTTTCTCCTAGTATAGTGGACGAAATGTAATCTTCAATTTGGTTTTAGATACTTATTAATCAACTCTTTAAACTTGCATCTACGTATGGAAAAGAAGTCGTTAAACTTTCATGTTTATTCAAAAAAGAAAAGAATCTTTAGACTTTCATGTTTTAAACAAACCTAGCTAGTTGGTACTAATCTTTGTCATTGAGTCTTATACCGGTGCCTCATTTTTGCAGTGCTCAGCAGAAAGACGACCGCAAAATTCTGAAGCGTTGGCGTTGGAGCTGTGTGCTAATGGATGAAGCTCATGCTTTGAAGGATAAAAGTAGCTATAGGTGGAAAAATTTAATGTCTGTGGCATGTAACGCCAACCAACGATTAATGCTCACTGGCACGCCACTACAGAATGATTTGCATGTATGATAGTCACCAACTGTTTTGTCTTAAGCTGCTAATTTTTTTCGCATATAGTGCGTTTGTACATCTTCTATGTATGTTATATGTCAGGTCAATGTCTATTAGGGACATTCTTGAATGTTAATTTTATGACTTTACTTTGCTCAAAAAATAAAAAAATATTTTTTATTTCTTACAGGTTATTTACTAAGTAAATTTCAAGGTGAAAAAGCTAAAAATGGCACTTCAAAGCAGACAATTAAAATTGTCCAATCCTAATCTTGGTTGCATAACTTATACTAGCAGAACAAATTGTCTCTTGTATTCCTGAATAAATTTTGGCGTCTTTTGACCTCAATAACCCTGGATAATAGTGTAAAGAAACGTCTATTCTTAAAGCAGCTTGCTCATTGTCTGTTGATGTCAGTGACTCTGGCGTCAGAACTTCTTGCAATGTATAGCCAATCATTGCAAGGTCAGTTTTGAGGTTCTTTACCCTGGATTGAGCACTTACGAGCTATATCAGATGTAATAATTCAGCAGATTCTATAACTTTCCCTGCTCCAGGGGGGATGCTCTCAACTACTTTTTTTTTGGTTCAATTTTTTCTTCTCTTTTCGCCATGTTTGCCTGTGATGAAAAACTTTGTCAATATTTAAGTATGGCGAGACATTCTCAGCTCTCTGACACTTGATTTCCTGAGCAGATGCTATTTGCTGTACATTTCTTAGTGAGTCGAAGTAACTTTGCGTATATGTTTTCTTGATTATTTTTTTGTAATTTTTTGAGTGTGATCTCTGCTTCTTTGGCCACTGTTTTCATGATTAGTGGTCATCTGTACACTTGATTTTGCTTTGTTCAGTTAGTGGTTTTCTATTGCAGGAACTTTGGTCAATTTTGGAGTTTATGATGCCTGATCTATTTGAAACAGGAGATGTTGACCTGAAAAAACTATTGAATGCAGAAGATAAGGAGTTAATTGCTCGAATAAAGTCCATTCTTGGACCTTTCATTTTGAGAAGATTAAAATCGGACGTGATGACACAACTGGTACCAAAAATACAGATGGTAGGTATTTTGTTCTGTTTGTATTTCTTGTTTTTCATTTTCTTCACTATAGCTATTTCCATCTTTAGTCTATTGATGTTGAGACTCTGCTATTCATGGGTTTGCCTAGAATCGCTCACAGCTTTTACATGTTAGACTTAGTATATGACAGAAGAATTTCTACTGCAGGTTCGTTATGTTGGTATGGAGAAAGATCAAGAAGATGCATATAAAGAAGCGATTGAAAGCTATCGTGCTGCATCTCTAGCTCGTGTTTCAAAGCAACATGAAATTAGTTCCAATAGTGTTGCTGGTGTCTTTTCTAGACGACAAATTTCCAATTATTTTCTTGAATTCCGCAAGGTTCTGAAGCTTCTTGATCTACCTGAATATTTATTGTCTGTACTCCAGATTTTTGACAAATAATGCTATGGTTTCTTCAGATTGCAAACCATCCTCTGCTTGTCAGGCGTATTTATACAGATGATGATATTGTTCGAATTGCTAGAGTTATGCATCCCAAAGGTGTCTTTGGTTTTGAATGTACAGTTGAAAGAGTGATTGAGGAGCTGAGTAGCTATAATGACTTCTCCATCCACAAGGTATACTTTCTTATATCTCACTCATTTTTCTTCTACAAACTATCTGGTTCGCATGCATTGGGTTAATCATGAAATTCTGCCATATGACATATGTGTTTTGACTTTTGAGTTGTCTGGTATTCTCTGACTGCTTATATTGTCAACCTCTGATAATCCTTGTAGTCAATCTAACTTCTTTCTGATAGTGAGGTGCTAATGGCACAGTGCCAAGCCAAGCATGAAGCGAGGAAAAGCGACTACCCTCATTTCACGAGAAGCGAGAAGCGAAGCGCTCGCTTTTTTTAAGTGAAGCTGAATTTAAAAAAAAAATTTAAAATAAATACCACAGACAACACATGTAATTGTAAGCAAATGTTCAATACTCCAATTAAAAAACTAAAGAGTAGCATCAATTAAAGCACAAAACGAGCATCCTATTCTTCTACAAGATTGTTAAATTCTTGTACTCCACTATCATTATTATATTGCTCGTCATCTTCTTCAACTAGGGACAGAGTAACTGTCTCTTTTCCCTTCCTCCGTGAACTTGAAGTTGAGGTACTCCCCCTCAAACCATAAATCCTCTCCACAATTCCATGCGCCTCCGCAACATCACCCAAGTGAAATCAGAAGTATCCTCAAATACTTCTTCTTCTGCATGATCTTCCGGGACTCCAGTTAGCCATTCATTAGCATCATCGATGTTGTCCAAACTAATTGGATCAATTACATTGCGAGCGTTGTAACGACGCCTCAATGTTCTATTGTACTTAATGAAGACTAGATCATTGAGATGCTTCAAGGTTAGTTTGTTCCTCTTTTTGGTATGAATCTGCAAATAATAAGTAATTACTAATTAGTAAGATTAGAACAATTGAGATACAATTTAATTATCTCAATATACTAAATCTTTCTCCTTAGTTCTTACATGCTCAAACACGCTCCAATTCCTTTCGCACCCGGATGAGCTACATGTTAGACAGAACCTTGATGCAAACTTTTGTAAATCTGGAGTGGAATGACCATATTGCTTCCACCATTCAACTGTAGAAGTAGAACAAATTTTCAAAACATAATATTGATAAAGAAATAACTTATTAACTATAAAACAACATATAAACACTCGCTCATATGGGGACTTCGTCTTTCTTTGTCTAATCGCCATGTTTTTTCCAAAAAGTTGCTCAGCATTCCTATAAATACTAAATTGCTCTGTTATTTTATATTCATAGTATTCATTCCACAAAGGTTCATCTCCTAGAATCCTCTCTTCATTGTCATAAAACAGTTCCGGGTTCAAAACAAGTCCTGCTGCATGCAAAGGGCTATGAATCTTACTATCCCACCTTTTATCTATGATCTCAAAGACTCTTTTGTATTTTCTTTGATCACTAAAAGAGGCTTGAATAGCCTCCTTTGCCCTATCAATTGCTTCATACAAGTAGCCCATTGGTGGCCTTTGCTCCCCATCCACCAAACAAAGTACTTTAACTAAAGGACCGCCAATTTTCAATGCATGAACCACATTGTTCCAGAATGAAGGAGAAAGTATAATATCTGCAGATTCTCTCCCTCGAGCTTCCCTTCCATAGGTACTGCTAGTGTACTCATCTGAAACAAACAATTTATTCAAATTGCTTTTTTGCTCATACATCCTATGCAAAGTCAAGAAAGCAGTAGTAAATCTTGTCTTTGCAGGTTTCACCAAGCTTCTTTGCTTAGTGAATTTCTTCATCATGTTCAATAACAAAGGCCTTTGAACAATATAGGAATGCACTCTAATTGCCTGATTAAAGATAGTGCTGAAGGGTCTTTCCTTGAAAATGTCACCGAAGATCAAATTAATGGAATGTGCTGCACACAGAGTCCAATAGATATGCGGGTACCCAACAGACAACAAATCACCAGCTTTAACATTTTCACTGGTGTTGTCCGTGACAACTTGAACAACATTTTCTGCTCCAATAGAGTCTATTGTCTTGAACAAGGAGTACATTTTGGTTGAATCAGTCGAAGAGTCACTTGCATCAACGGACTCAAGAAACAGGCTTCCCTTAGGAGAATTCACCAAGATATTGATGATCATTTTTCCATTTCTCGCCGTCCATTTATCCATCATAATGGAACAACCAAACTTGTTCGATTCTACTTTGTGCTCCTCCACAATTTTGTTCACCTCTGCCACCTCTTTTTTTAGATATGGCCCTCTAACTTCATAATAAGTCGGAGGCTTCATTCCTGGACCATATTGACCTACGACCTCAATAAAAGCAGCAAAAGTGTCAGTATAATTAACACAATTAAAAGGAAGACCTGCATCATACATCCACCGGGCAAACATTGTAACTGCACGATCCCTCAAAATCGCTTTGGCATCAATTTGAGGATCACCACTTTTTCCTCCCTTATCTCTAGATTTTTGCGGGAAGTAACAATCCATAGGACCTTTGGTCTTGCCGGTAGATCCACAACTAGAAGGCATTGGTGGAACTATCCTTCCCCGCTTTTGTGATCTTGGTGGAAGCGACGAAGCATCGTCACCTTCTTCTGTTTCATTATCATCATCATCAAGATTATGAAGTTCTTGTTCATGAATCATTTGAGTCTTTAACTCTTTCTTTTTTTGAAGGTATGCTTTTAATTCTTCCTTTACATGCCCCAGAACTTTAGTACAAGCTGCCACATTTGGATCACCACCAATTAGATGCGCTTTTTGACGATAGATCCCCCCATTTGAAATCTTATCACAAAAAAGACATCTAATTGCCATCTTGTTGGTCTCGTTAGCTCTTTCAGAGTAAGCCCAAGCCGGGTCTTTTCTATCTTCTTTTGGCGCCATTTAAAAGAACAACTACATATACATAAGAAAGACAATAAGTACTAAGAATAACAGATATAATTTTGGGCAGAAATTGGGCAAAAAATAGGCAGAAAATGGACAGGAACTGGGCAGAACTGGGCAGAATTTTTCTGAAAAAAATTCGCCAGCATTTCGGCGCTTTTTGGACATTTAAAAAGAAAAAGAAGAAGAATGTATTAACTCGACTTAACGTGCATGAGTAAAATAAGGCAAAAAATACAAGTTATAGCCGGTAAACTTCATATTCTCCGACCAAACACCACAGTTACCGATAAAAAACCATAGCTTGAGAATTGAAAGTTGCGCAAACACCATTCTTTCATTTATCTACTTGAACTTTTCCGCCTTCTTTCGTATTTCCTCACATAATTGTTCGCAAACAATTCTCTTAGTTCTGGTTCTTTTTGATTTGAATTTATTTGTTTCAAACAATAATAACAAGGAAAATACAATCTGAGATATGCTGTTTTTTTTTCTTATATTTTGCCTAAGTGGGTTATATGTTTTGCGTTTTACTGTTGAGCAATTTGAGGTGGGTATTTTGTTCTCTGGGTATTTTGTTCTCTGACCGATTTATTTCCACGGTCAATAGAAGCTTGTGGGATTTGGAGAGACCCTTGGATGGATTTTAGCCGAAGGCTGTCGTTTGACTGATTTTGTTATCATATCAAGCAAAAGAATGTGGAGAAGATAACATGAAAAAGAGAAAAAGAAACTAAAATTTACTTTTTGAAAAAAAAGAAGAGAACATGACATGTAAAAATAGGTGGCAGCGGAGGAATGGTACTGAGTTTAATTTAACCTCAGACCATTTTCAGCCCACAGAACCCATTAACCTTGTTTTAATTGATTTTCTCATTACTTGTTCTGATATTGTTACTAATTGATTTGTATTTCGCAGAGCCGCCAAGTTAGAATATGTAGGGTAGGTGTTAACAATTAGGTGTTGATCGCAGAGTTAGAATATGCAGGAAAGGTATTGACAATGGGGTGTTAATAAAAACGGAAACCAATTCGTATGTTCTGATACTGTAGCCTTTAAACTTAGGCAAATATACGCAATTCATTTGCTCTGAAATGACATCTTTAAGTATATGGTTGTTGGAGTAACTAACTTATTCCTCTACTGGCGACGATAAACAATGGAAGCAAAACTAAAAGAAGAAGGAAAACAAAGTAAAGAAAAAAGATGGTATTATTTGATAATGGACAACCAATTGAAGAAAGTCAATTAGCCTTCGATTAATGCATAAAGTTTAGACCCAAATACAATCTAGAGATCTTGTAAGCAATCCTATGAATTATCCAAGCAATCATGAGCAAACATAGTCCTCATAATGTTCAATGTCGTCTAAAATCTAAGCAAGACTCCTAACCTATTCCTACTTATAATTATAGTAGTACTATGGCGGCCTAGTCCATTACGTAGAACCAAAAAAAATACAACAAGACTAAGTCTAAATAAAGAAGTCAAAGATTCACATATATCCAAATAACCATTGCATGGTCATGGACCAATAAGTGGGCACTTTCGTAACTTCCAACTTTAGTCCATTCGGGTTTTAGTCCATAATCAAAGGTCAAACTTGTTTAAATCCTCCCACTCTTCACTTGGACTACTTGAACTTTGATCCTCTTCCTTGGTCATCACCAAGAGCAAATTATACTCTTTGGGGAGCCTCCCTAGTGCCTCTTGACATCCCTTCTCCCTTTTAAGGAATAAATGAATTCTTGATCTCCTTGTCTTGCCTCCTTGTCATAGGGGTAAATTGTGGTGCTTCCTCCTATTGAGTAGGATCTTGGAACCTAATTTGTCGTCATCTCCTCCTCTTGAAGAGAATGCGTTCTCGAATTCAAGTCACCTATAAAAAAATTAGACAAGTCACTAACATTAAAAGAGTTATGCACTTGAAACTCATCATGCATATCCATTTTGTATGCATTTTCTTTATCTTCTCAAGAACTTGGAAAGGGCCCGGTTAAGCAATTTGTTGTTTCTCTTCTTTGGAGCTATGTTGAGCGGATTCTTCATTTTAGTCGCCGCACCCGTGTCGACACGACACTGGTACTAATAAGGGTGTGGAATTCGTACCGGGTGTGGTCAATCAAGATCGGGTACTTTGACTACATTCCATGGACTAATTTGAGGAAATAAAATGAAAGATTTAATTTTAACTAATGCCTGCTAGTGCCTACAACTTGAGAAATTCTCAAAATGAAAGATTGAATTATTGGCTGCACTCCACAACTTACAAGTAAGTTTTTCACAGAATATATCATAATTATAAGAGATTTTTATAGATCTAAAAAAGGGCTGCCCGATACATTTAACTCCCGCTATGCGCGGGGTGCGGGGAAGGGCGGACCACAAGGGTCTATTGTACATATTTTTATAGATCTATTTTAGAATGTTGAATTGCTTTTAGCCGAATTCCCATACCCGTATCCGTACCTGGATCCGTAATCTCGAATCTGCAAATTTATATTATGAAGGATCCGACATCTAAATCCGCACACGGATCGGATACTTGTACCTGAGTCCGAGCAACATAGGCTTGGAAAGCTCTCATTTCAGAAGTGTACATGCACCCAATCCCCCGACTTACTTCTCTCTCCTTCCCTCTTTGTTTCTTCTCCCAGTGTTGGTAGAAGTCCTTTATTTTTTTTGAGATTGTAACATAGTGTATATATATTCAACAGCTGTACACAGCCTGTGGAACAGTCCTAATTATGGAGTGTGAAACAAAAGAAAACATCCTAATGGACATCAAAAGGTGATTCTATATCCTCTAGGGATTCCTGTTTACACCAAAAGTAATATAAAAATAAGCATTTCATCTTGATTTCCTGAGTGTGGTGCATCAATTTTCATAACATCTTGAGTTCCTCTCTTTCGAGGTTGTCCACCATATAGCAGCAGGGATAATTTCTATCTCTCCTTCTACTGTCTTCCTGCACTGCTCCAGCATGCTAAGACTTCAGTAATCTTCCTTGGCATGATCCAGCTGATTCCCCTCAGATTAATGAATGTCCACCATAGCTGAGCAGTCATTTGACAGTGCAAAAAAAGATGGTTGATTGTCTCTGCTTCCTTTCCACAACAATGACATCTGGAACATAGTTGAAAGCCCTTTTTCATTAGATTATCCTGAGTTAAAACTGCTTCCTTTTCTACAAGCCAGATGAAGGATGCTACCTTCTATGGAACCTTTATTTTCCATATATGTTTCCAGGGCCAGTGACTGATCTGATTGTTTGGTTGGTGCCAGTGACTGATCTGATTGTTTGGTTGGTGCAAATTCAAATATGCTGTCTTAACAGTGAATTTTCCATTACCCTGTCCCTGGCACCACAATCTATCTTCAGAGTTACTGGTCCCATTGAATTGTTCGAGTTTTGTAAATTCAATAGTCTGTCTATTTCTCAAATCATTCATCATTCTTCTGAAAGTAAGCCCCCAGCCTTGGGTTTACCCAACTTTACCTATGGTTGCCTCTTGTTGATTCTTTAGCATGAAAATATCTGAATATAACTGCTTCAGAGCACTGTTTGCCATCCAGTTGTCTCCCCAAAAGAGAGTCTTGATCCTATTCCCAACTTTTATATTTATTCTTGCTTTGAGGCTAGCTCACTTGTTTCTGATAGACTTCCACACAGATACCCCACAATGAGAAGTGACAGATTTTGTTGTTTTATTGATCTTCATTACCATATTTTTTCCTGTATGACTTACTTCTACAGTCCACCTATGGGATTACAGTGGGTTTTTTGTTGTTATTATTGTTACTTCCATAGTGATTGACCTTCCTCCGAGTTCTTCGTAATCATTTCATAAGTAAGCTATGATTCTGTTTTCTCAGGTTCTTGATCCCTAGCCCTCCTTCCTTTCTACTGTTTAATGAAGTTTTTCCTTTGATAAGATGGAACCCTTTTATCTCTTTGTTACCTTGCCATAGGAATTGCCTTCTCAAAGGCCATCATTTCTCTTTTCAACACTAACAAGAATAGGAAATAAAAACATCATATAAGTTGGTCGTGCATCCAATACACTGTTTATCAATGCAAGTCTTCCACCTAAAGACATGTTGATTGTTCCACGTTGTTAGTTGCTTCTCAAATTTCTGCAGTACCCATTGCAGATGTCTTTTGATTTACTTTTAGCTCCAAGTGGCGTTCCAAGATATGTTGTTGATAGAGTTCCAACTTCACCACTCAGAATTTCTGCTAAGCGTTGCATCCCTTCCACCTCATTCACAGGATACAATACTCTTTATCCAATTAATATGTAGTCCCGAAATAGCTTAAAAGATTATGAGGATCACCCTTAGGTACGTCAGTTGCTCCCTCTCAGCATCACAAAAAATATGAGTATCATCTGCATTACATGTATAAAAAAAATAGAACTCTTGCTCTTGCCCTTTTGATATGCCTCATCTAAGTCTTCAGATGAAAGAAACTCCAATGGCTTGGCAATTTCTTTGCTTAAGTCTACTAGGAACCTTGTACCCACAAGGTGATCATTATCATCAACGTTAGTCTTCATTCTTTTCCAGTTCATCATAGTAATCTTCTACACTCTTAGATCATTATCATCAACGTTAAGTCTTCATTCTTTTCCAGTTCATCATAGTAATCTTCTACACTCTTAGTCCCTTGTTGCAAAGTGCATAATTTCTTGAGAATATCTTTTCTGTAATAATTAGGCACAAATCTAGATCTCATAGCATGTCACATGACAACTCATCAACCAATAAGTGAGGTTGATGCAACCCAACAAATTCGGTTACCACATATTTCACCCTCCTTGCATCGAGAACATTATTCAAATAAAAAATCTTTGAATCTTGATGACCCATTCTAAATACTTGTCTAGATCACTAGTTCCTTTGAAGGAAGGAATGGTCACCTTGATGTTGTTTAATCTTGTATCGACCACTTCATCATGATTTCTCTTTTCACCAAAACTCCCCATATTCTTTTTTTTAATTACCGTGTTGTCCTGGCCAGCTCGTGCGCACCTCGGTTCCACGGGATACCTGCTACCTCCCATCAACAAGTACCAGGTAACTCTATCCACCAAGACTTGGACATATAGGAAGAAATCACCTAGTACTTTTTTCTCCTCTTGGATTTGAAACTAAGACCTCAAGTTCTCAACCGACTTCATTGACCACTAGGTCACACCTTTGGGGTGTTCCCCCCGTTCTTATCTCATCTTCTACCTTCCCCCTAGTCATTTCCCCATGATACCTCCTAAATTGAAGTTCATACACCGACTCATCATCATGGTAGTTATGTTAAGGTAATGATGGTGGAGATTAATACCTTGGCCTCCTTACTTGTTGGGGTGGAGGTGGTGGCGACACTTGTTGTAGTGGAGGAACTTGATGTGGATCTTGAGGTGGTGTCCATTTATTTTCTGGTGTTCGTAGTTGTAGATTCCAAGATGGTAGAGTTGGAGTAATTTACTGCTTGAGGAGTGTGAGAATGCACGGGAGAAAAATCTATTATTGATATTCTGTTTAATTATAATACAATGCACGCTATTTATTCAATAAATATCATACTCCTATTCTATGTGGGACTAGGACTAATTCATATTATTTACATTACTATCTAACACTCCCCCTCAAGCCGGTGCATACAAATAATATATATCGAGCTTGTTACATATGTAACTAATACGAGGGCCAGTAAGAGACTTAGTGAAAATATCTGCAAGCTGATCATTCGACGAAGTGACAGTCAATCTCAATGTGTTTAGTTCTCTCATGGAACACCTGATTTAATGCAATATGAAGGGCAGGTTGATTATCACGCACAAGTTTCATTTTGCTGATCTCACCAAATTTCAACTTATTAAGCAAATGTTTGATCCAAACTAGCTCACATGTTACCACAACCATTGCTCGATATTTTGCTTCTGCACTAGACTAAGCAACCTCATTCTGTTTCTTGCTCTTCCAAAACACCAAATTACCTCCTATTAAAACACAATATCCAGACATATAACGTCTATCAGAAGGTGATCCTTCCTAGTCAGCATCTGAGTACCCAACAATTTGCTCATGGCCTTGATCTTCAAACAATAATCATTTGCCCGGAGCTAATTTTATATATCGAAGAATGCAGACAACTGCATCCTAATGACTATCACAGGGAGAATCCATGAGCTGACTTACCGCTCATAGGAAAGGAAATATCAGGTCTAGTCATTGTGAGGTAATTTAATTTACCAACCAACCGTCTATATCTTGCAGGATCGCTAAACGACTCCCCTTGTCTTGGTAGAAGTTTAGAATTAGGATCCATAGGAGTGTTAACTGGTCTACAACCTATCATTCTTATACCTCAAGAATGTCTAAGGCATACTTCCGTTGTGAGATTACAATACCTGAGCTAGACTGAGCGACCTCAATACCTAGAAAATACTTTAATCTATCCAGATCGTTAGTCTAAAAATGCTAAAAAAGATGTTGCTTCAACTTTGTAATACCATCCTGATCATTGCGGGTAATAACTATATTATTAACATAAACCACCTGATAAATACTGAGATTTGAAGTAGAATGCCGATAAAACACAGAGTGATCATCTTCACTACGAGTCATGCCGAACTCCTGAATAACTGTGCTAAACTTACCAAACTAGGCTCGAGGAGACTGCGTTAGACAATAGAGGGATCGGTTTCACCGATATACAAGACCACTAGACTCCCCCTGAGCAACAAAATCAGGGGGTTGCTCCATATAAACCTCATCCTCAAGGTCACCGTGAAGAAAAACATTCTTAATGTCCAACTGATAGAGAGGCTGCTGGCGAACAACAACCATGGATAGAAAAAGGCAGGCTGATGCTATTTTAGCCACGAGAGAGAAAGTTTCACTGTAATCGAGCCCAAATATCTGATATACCCTTTGGAAAAAAGACGAGCCTTAAGTCGATCAACTTGGCTATCTGGACCAACTTTGACTGCATACGCCCAACGACAACCAACAATTGATTTACCCGTAGGAAGAGGAACAAGCTCCCAAGTATCACTCGTATGTGAAGTAGACATCTTGTCAATCATAGCCTGTCGCCACCTTGGATGAGACAGTGCTTCACCCGTAGACTTAGGGATGGAAACAAAGGACAAAGATGATACAAATGCATAATGGGGTGATGACAAAAGATGGTAGCTTAAACTGATATAATGGGGATTAGGATTAAGTGTGGACCGTATACCATTTCATAGTGCAATCGTTTGATTTAGAGGAGGTAAGTCCGCAGTATTAGCAGGGTCATGTGCATGACGTGAATCAACTAGGCTTGATGCTGGGCGCATACGACAATGATAAGTCAGGAGTGATGGAGCAGTAGAAGGTTGAACTGGACTAGGTGGTGGAATTTGAGCTACAGACAGTAGAACTGGAGCTATAGGTGGTGGAGCTGCAACTGGAGCTGTAGGTGGTGAAGATAGAGTAATAGAGGAACCTGAATTGGAGATGGTGAACGAATCTCTAAGATGGAACCGGTAGCACCTCAGAAATATCTAAGTGATTAATTGGAGTTGTAAAGTATGACTGGGTTTTAAAGAAGGTAACATCAGCAGACATAAGGTACCGCTGGAGGTCGTGAGAATATAATCGATATCCCTTTTGCGTTCTCGAGTAACCCCGAAATACACACTTAAGAGCATGATGAGCGAACTTATCTTTTTCTAGAGTAAGATTATGAACGAAACACATGCTCCCAAAGACACGGGGTGGAAGAGAGAACAAAGGCAAGTGGGGAAACATGACAGAGAATGGAACTTGATTCTTGATAGCTGAAGATGGCATACAATTAATAAGATATCAAGATATACGAACTGTATCCCCCCAAAAAATGCAACGGAATATGAGATTGTATGAGCAGGGTACAATGAGTTTCAATAAGATGTCTATTCTTTCAGCTATCCCATTTTGTTGGGATGAGTACATACAAGATGTTTGATGAATAATTCCGTGAGAGTTCATAAACTGCCGAAATTAGGAAGACAAATACTCTAGGGCATTATCACAACGAAATGTGTGGATGGAAACCCCAAATTGATTTTGAATTTCAGTGTGGAAGGTTTGGAAAATAGAAAACAACTCAGATCGATTTTTCATCAAAAATATCCAAGTGCACCTGGAATAATCATCAATGAAACTGACAAGGTAACGGAATCCCAAGGTAGAATTGACCCGACTAGGACTCCAAACATCTGAACGGACTAAAGTAAAAGGTGACTGCTCGATTATCATGACGTCGAAGGAAATCAGAGAGGATATACTTACTGAGCTGACATGACTCACACTCTAGTATGGATAAGTGAGATAAACCAGGTGCCATTTTCTAAAATTTTGACAAACTGGGATGTCTCAACCGTTAATGTAATAAATCTGGTGAATCAGTAACAAGACAAGTTGTTGATGGAAGGTAAGATGTGAGTC
Source organism: Nicotiana knightiana (assembly GCA_005239525.1). Classification (NCBI taxonomy): domain Eukaryota; kingdom Viridiplantae; phylum Streptophyta; class Magnoliopsida; order Solanales; family Solanaceae; genus Nicotiana; species Nicotiana knightiana. Next base: position 34,228 of record ML428202.1, read on the forward strand.
TACTTGATTTTACAAGTCCATCTGATTCACGCTCGGTACCAATGATCAGCCCTGTACTCCGTTCCTTGACAAGCTTAAAACACACGAAAATATGCTCGCTAGTCGAATATAGTAATTTAAAATATCGTATCCACAAGGACTGGATTTAAACAATATTATCGTAGTTTGTAGCTAGATGGCTATCAAAGATGATCAACAATTGAGAATTATGTGATTAAAACAAAAATTAACTAAGAATTTAGAGTTAATTGACGAATGACAATCGCAACACAAGTGAGTAAAGAAGGTTATCGATGGGAGAAAATAGGGTTTTGATAAGATAGGTGCAAGATAATTGTCTGGGATTAACTCTAGTCAATTCACTTTTAATGTTCAATCGAGTCTCTCGATTTCATTCAATTATTAGTTCACATGTTTATTAGTAACTCCTCTCTCGATTGAGTCTCAACCACACAATATGAACCAATTTATGCCCGGTGATGATATGCACAAATTCGTAGTGGATTGGTCTTTAGGAGAACCTCTTTCGATTATCCTCCTAACTAGGTCTAAACAATAATTGAACTAGCCTCTTTCGATAACTAAGAAAAATCAATAAATTCAACCAACAAGATGATGCAAAAACATTACAAGTTATGCCTCTCTCGATTACATGAACATGTGAATATAGATGAAACAATTAAAACACCCAAAATGATTCAATACATAAAAACTAGAGTTAATATCCACAAACAATTATCAATACACCTAATTCATCAATCCCTAAAGAGAACTACTCCATTGATATGGAGTAATTCATCACAAATATAAAGAAAAGCATAAAATGATCCAAACTCTTGTCTTGAGTGAGGATTGAATGATGACTTCCTTGTGCTTTGGCTTCTCCACCTTCTATCTAGCCTTCTTAGGTCTTAGATGTGTCAAAAGTCCAAAAAATAATGTTTTTCCATGTATTTATATCAAGTAGGGTCATGCCCATACGAAATCACCCTTTCCTTGCTGAAATAGAAAAACTTGCAAATTAAATGCTTTTCATGCGTCGCACTATGCTACGCCCAGTGCGTCGCTTTAGTGCTTTTTCTTGTCAGACCTCAGAAACCCATCCTCTCAACTTTGTCAATCTTCTGACACATAATTACACTAAAGATAGACACAATAAAAGTTAAAAATAATTAGGAACTCAAGATAGAAAAGTTTCACTCTCTCTCAGAAACAACATTCATATGCCACAAAAGATGCACCATAGCTTGCCCGTAGTATACTACTCAACTAAACGAGCCCATTCAGTTAAAGATCAAATATGACTTTCATTGGTTGTAATGTGAGCCGCGGGACAGATAAGATACATTTTGATATAAGAGTGACTACACCTCCCTAAGCACTTTAATACATACATTTCATTGTTAAAACCCTACACTTATGTCAAACCATAACTCCACCTTCACACAAATATACATCAAACTCCCAAATTATTTAAGCACAATTGTATCAAGAGTTACTACTATTAATGAATATTTTGCACAACAATATAACTATATATCTTTTTTTCTTTCTTTTTCTATTCAAGTGGCTCTTACTTTTTCAAAACATTGCACCCTTCTCCTTATTTCATTAGTTCCACTCAAAAGTCAAACCAACCACCCCACACTTCAACTTTTTCAAAGTTCATGAAAAATTCAAGTGCTCACGGGAGGTAAAGGGTTCAAGTAGATGTCAGTTCAAACAAATGGGTAAGACTTGTAATGTGAGTGCCAGAGAAACAGGATTACAGGCTCAAAAGGGTTTAACTAAGATACATAACCATTAAGTGGGTAAAAGCATATAACTGGCTCAATAAAGAAATTCGATATCACTTCCCATACTGAACAAAACTACTATTTCGCTCTGCAAGCACACGGGTTATGTTCTAGACATCAAATGCAATGCACAAAATAACACAAAAACCTCACACACATGGCACATAATTCACTCAAGATTGGATTATCAAGACACTCTAGTAAAAGTAGTTAAGCAAAGTTAAGATCACTCACTCACTATTCACTAAAGCACTCACTATTCTCAAGGTATAATAAAGTTAAGAGACATTGTCTTCAATTCAATTCATAGCACAAGGTTTTCGTACTCCTAAAACAAAAACTAACTACACCAGGTACAAACAAAACCCTTGGAAAAGAACCGCGGTACAAAGAAAAGCCAAGGGAAAATTAATACACTAACTATAAAAGAAAATCTTTTTGTGTTTTCCTTTCGACTTAATTCCCTCAAGAAACTTGTTGAATGATATCCATCGTCGGGAAAAGTCGAAAAGTTTAAAATTTTTATGTTTTTTTTTTCAATATAAAACAAAAACTAAAACTAACCTACATACAACATACAAATGTCCCCCACCCCCACACCTTAAGTTGTGGCATGTCCCCATGACACACAATTAAAAAGTATAAGGTAGAGGAAACTTCCATGAATATCTAGTTGGGATCTGAGTTGAAGTCGGGCTCCATTACACGCGCCCGAACCAGTGCACACATCCATGCAAACAACTTTTCTCAGCCTTTTTGGGGTACACTCCACACTTATCTTTTCCACTCATTGCAACCTTTTCTTTCGAACTCTTCACTTTTTACTCAACACTTGCAGCTGGCTTCTCCTTTTTTTCGCCCCCATTTCTACATCCATTTCAAACGTTACATTATCCTACCCCACTCTAAGCATGAGTTTTCTATTATGTATATCCAAAATTGCTCTACTCGTTGCTAAGAATGGTCTTCCTAAAATGAGGGGACCTCCTTATTCTCCTCCATATTCATCACTATAAAGTCTACATGAAACACGAACTTATCTACCTAAACTAAGACATCTTCCACTATCCCCTCAGGTATCAGAGTTATTTGGTCTACCGGCTGCAAAGATATGGGCGCTGACCTTATCTCTCAATTCTCACTCTCCAACTTCCTGTACATAGACAAATGCATTAGATTAATTATCACCTGAATAACATAAAGATTTGTCAAAATTAATAGAGCCTAAAGAACAAGGTATAGTAAAACTTCGTGGATCTCCACATTTTTGTGGGAGTTTATTTTGCAAGATAGCATTGCAATGCTCTGTGAGCTTGACCACTGATGTCTCCTCGATCTTCCTTTTCCTTGTAAGGACCTCCTTCAAGAATTTTGTATAAGCTAACATTTGGGAGAGAACTTCTGTGAGCAAATTTACATTAACTTGTTTCAGCATATCCAGAAATCTCTCAAATTGCTTGTCCAGCTTCTCTCTATAGAGCTTTTTGGGAAAAGGTAGATCGGGCGTGTGCTTGCTCTCTTCATTAGTATCCTCCATTCTTGAAGTTTCCTCGTTCTTCTTTTTCTCTACATACCTTTCTTTTTCTTACAATCTTCAATTTTCAGCTCTTTCCCACTTTCTTTTTCAGGCGTAACTTCTTTTTAAATTGGAGTGGGATCTTTCAATAGTTGTCCGCTTATCAAGGTCACGTCATTTACCGTTTCTTTAGGATTCTTTTCAATATCAGCTGGCAAAGTATCTGGGATTCTTTTAGATAATATAGTTGCACTTTGTCCCACTTGTCTCTCCAAGTTACGCAAACCTGTCCCAAGTTCCTTGATAACTGCACCATGAGCATCTAACCTCTCATCTGTCTTGACAATGAATGACTTCATAAGATCTTCTAACCGAGATTGAATTGGCTGTTGAGGCTGAAATTGCAGCCTCGACTGATTCCCAAAACCTGGAGCTCCTTGAAATCTAGAGTTATTTTGTTACCATGCATTCGCTGTACCCCAGGTGCACTCCATGAAAAATCGGGGTGCTTCTGACCCATTGCATTAAAATTGTAAATTATCCACACCATTAACTTCCTCCATTGAAGCTTGACACTCATGAGTCATGAGTAGGGTGTCCTCTTCCACATATGTCACATGCTGCATGAGGCTCATTATGTATTGAAGCTAAGGTTAGCTTCCTTATTTCTTTTGCCATGGCATAAAGCTGTACCTACACAAATATGTTAGCATCAACTTGGTGAACACCCGTTGTTCTTCTTCTTTCAGCAACTTTAAAGGGCCACTAATTTGCATTATCAGACAACTCATCTAGAATTGTGACTATCTCCTCAGAAGTTTTTTTCATCAGTGGACCACTAGCTGCGTTGCTCAATGTCCTGCGTGAAGTAGGTGTCAATCCATCCCAAAATCCTGGAGATGCATCTAGAGCTCTATTCCACTATGCTGACACTTACGCACTATTTCTTTGAACCTCTCCCAAGCTTCAAACACCGTTTCAGTCTCATTCTGGCAGAAGCTGTGGATTTCTCTTCTAAACTTGCCCGTTTTAGCTGAGAAGAAATATTTAGTAAGAAATTTTCTGGACATCTCCTCCCATGTTTTAATTGATCCTTGGGGCAAGCTTCGAAGCCAGTGCTTTGCATCATAGTGTGAGGGAATGCCCTTAGATAAACTGCATCTTGTGACGCACCATTATATTGAAAGATGTTTATAATCTCTTCGAAGTTCATCATATGATTGTTTGGATCTTCGTTTATCTTTCCTCCGAAGACACAACTATTTTAGAGGGTTTGGAGCAACTCTTGCTTCAACTCAAAATTATTGGCTGCAACTCGAAGTAGTCTCACACTAAATAAACCTTAGTTGTACACCGGTCTAGCGTAATCACCAAGTGGTCTTCCTTGGCTAGGAGCTATGTTTCTGAATTGGTCCGGAATCAAAGGTTGATTCTGATTAAGTCTGTGACCTCTCTCTTTTTCATAAATACGTTGTGCATCTCTAAAAGTTGCTTCTTCAGCCTCTCGTGCATCTTTTTCTCTTTGTTGTGCTGCCCCTCTCGCAACCAGGTCCACATTATCTTCACCGTTTCCGACCATATCTTTGGTTGAGGATTGCCCAACCTTTTCTAATGTCTCGGTTAGATTTGTTTCCTTTTTCAGCTGTTGCAGTTGTTTCTAAATTTGTGGCTCGTATGGTAGCAATTCTTTCCCAGAAGATCGAGTCATGCACCAATCTGACCAGTAACCTGCACACAGTCAAAGAACACCAACCGTAAAAAGGGAAACAACAACAACAACAACAACAACAACAACAAACTCAGTATGTTCCCAACAGGTGGGGTCTGGGGAGGGTAGTCTGTACGCAGACCTTACCCCTACCTAATGCAGTTAGAGAAACTGTTTCCAATAGACACTTGGCTCAGGAAGGGTAAGAAGAGGAGGAGGAAAGCAAAATAAAATAAAAAGAAAAAATTCCTGAATTAGCACTACAAACTATTTCAAACACTATTGGTTGCCAGTCACCGACAACGACGCCAAAATTTGACAAGCTTAAAACACACACAAAAATATGCTCGGTAGTTGAATATAGAAAGTTAAAATATTGTATCCACAAGGACTGGATTTAAACAATATTATCGTAGTTTGTGCTAGATTGCTATCCAATATGATCAACAGTTGAGAATTATGTGATTAAAACTAAAATTAATTAAGAATCTAGAGTTAATTGACTAATGACAATCGCAACGCAAGTGAGTTAATAAGATATCAAGGGGAGAAAATAGGGGTTGATTATAGGTGCGAGATAATTGTCTAGGATTTAACTCTACTTAATTCACTTCTAATGTTCAAGTGAGTCTCTCGAATTCACTCAATTATTAGTTCACATGTTTATTAGAAACTCCTCTCTCGATTAAGTCTCAACCTCACAATATGAACCAATTTATGCTCGGTGATATGCACGAATTCGTAGTGGATTGGTTTTTAGGACAACCTCTTTCGATTATCCTCCTAACTAGGTCTAAACAATAATTCAACTAGCCTCTTTCGATTACTAAGAAGAATCAATGAATTCAACCAATAAGATGATGCAAAAACATCACAAGTTATGCCTTTCTCGATTACATGAACATGTGAATATAGATGCAACAATTAAAACACCCAAATCGACACAAACAAATATCAATACACCAAATCCATCAATCCCTAAAAAGAACTACTCCATTGATATAGAGTAATTCATCACAAATATAAAGAAAAGCATAAAACGATCCAAACTCTTGTCTTGAGTGAGGATTAAATGATGAATTCCTTGTGCTTTGGCTTCTCCATCTTCTGTCTAGCCTCCTTAGGTCTTAAATGTGTCAAAAGTCTAGAAAATAATATTTTTTCATGTATTTATATCAGGTAGGGTCATGCCCATACGAAATCACCCTTTCTTAGCCGAAATAGGAAAACTTGCAAACTAAATGCTTTTCATGCGTCGCACTATGCTACGCACAGTGCGTCGCTTTAGTGCTTTTTCTTGTCAGACCTCAGTGCGTCGCACTGTGCTACGCACAGTGCGTCGCTTTAGTGCGTTGCTTCTGACACAAAATTACATTGATGCTTCACACAGTGCCTCGCATTAGTGCAAATTTTTCAGAGCTGAATCCTTTGGGCTTTTACTCAGACTTCAAAGCTCCAAATCACTCGAATTAGCTCCATAACATTTACATAGCTCAGAATCCTCCAAAGTCCCACAAGGCATAAAATACACAATTAGTGCAAAACACTAACGATTAAAGCTCAAACTCAATTAAAGTACAGTAAATTCGAGTGTAACAAGCAACTAAAACACGAGATTATAGCCTACCATCATTCCTGTATAAAAGCAAGGTCATCAAGAAATAAAATAGAGTATTTAAGTGATTTGGCTAAGCGACTAACGAATATGAGATTAAAAGGATTGCCGGGAACATAAAGATTTGAATCTAAAGGTAAGGAAGGAAGTGGACTTGCTTGACCTATTCCAGTTGCCATAGTTTGAGACCTGTTGGCTATTGTGCCTGTTGGAAGAGATCGAGAACATGAAATAATAGTGAAAAAAAAATTAGTTACTAAAAATGTGATCAGATGCACTTGAATCAATGATCCAAGACTCGGATGATGATGATTGGGAGACACAAGTCACGTTATTACCTGCTTGAGCAAGGGAGGCTATCCCTGAAGATGTAGGTTTAGATGCTTTGTACTGAGGAAACTCGATATTTGTACGTTATTCTCAAATTCTTGATTAAAGGTTGTATCGTTAGCCTTGGAGTGCAAGTCAGAACATTTTTTTTTGTTGAGAAAACGTTGTTTACTCGCCGGAAAATAAAAAAGATTGTCGGAATTTGATGAAACTTAAATGAAAAGACTCGGAATAGCCTCCTGAATAATCTATCCAAAAGAAGCTTTGTCGAAAAAATCATTGTAGCCGTGGGTAAGTCAGCATAGTTGCGAAAAATCTCAAAGTGATCGGAATAAAAAGAAAAAACGTATGGAAGGCTCGGAATGGCCTCGCTAACAAGTTGTCTGAAAGGAAAAATTTGAAATTTAGCCGGGAAAAGGCCACACACCGGCACGTGGCGAAGAACTCGTCGGAAAATCTGACTTCCGATCTGCGCGTTAGGGCGGGTGAGGTGTCGGTTACCGGAGATCTTTTGTGGGGTTTGGTCGCGGAAGGCTTGGGGACCTAGTGATGGTGTTGGTTTTTGTACTACACCAACAGAAAGTGATTTTGTTAAGGATATCCTCTTAAGTTGCCGGAAAATTGCATGGCGATGAGGTCTTTCTTCCCGGAAGTCACTGGAAGGATGCACAACGATAAGTTTCTCACTAATGCTCTGATACCATGTGAGAATGCACGGGAAAATAATCTATTATTGATATTTTGTATAGTTATAATACAATGAGTCCTATGTTTTTATACAATACATATCATACTCGTATACTATGTGGGACTAGGACTAATTCATATTACTTACATTACTATCTAACAAGGAGTTCCGTTTGATAATTCACCATTTGGTTGATATCTTTAATTTCCACAATCATCTCTCAAATTATTTTCTCATGCCTCTAACTTAGAGATGAGATCCTTTATTTGTTCCATAGTGTTCCTATACTAGAGGTCTCTTTCACCTATAGAGGACATGCTTAAAACATAAAAGAAGGTTAGTGAAAAAAATAATGACCTCACGGGTTCGCCCTTAGTGTATCTCTCAGTTGATGTAGTTATTCAAACTCTCGTGTGTCACTTTTGTTCTTTGGCTTTCTTCCTCTATTTATATTACCACTTAGGCTCTTTTCCTCCATTATCTTACCTCACTTGCCTTTTTCATGTCACGCCCCAAAACCTGTGTGAACGCGTTAACATGACCTATGCATTAGCTTTTGTCGAGCAACTATCTAGACATTTCTACTCATACATAGACAATATATACATAATGATAATTGAAATCTCATCACTCAAAATCATAAACGTTTGACTCATTAGCCTAAGATCGTTTAAAACAACATAATTCATTAAATGCACATGACACCATTGTGAGATAATTACATAACGGAGCTTCTAACTTGACTGCATAAAACATACATACTAGACATGACATCGCAACACCCACTGGTATTGTAGTGAGGCTCGCGATAGTAAAGCTGGAGGAGTTGAGTATCTAGTTCACACCGTTGTCTCTGTTTCCCGCTTTCTCCTGCACAAGGATAACAAATATGTTGTCCTGACAGGCTGAATACATGTACATAGTACTCTTTAATTGATTCCCTCACTCAAGACCAGTGTTTTGGATAGCGTGCGGCGGCAAATAGCGACGAGGGCCTGCTTCACTGAGGGGAGAGGCGCGCAACGAAGCGCTCGCCTTTTTGATGTGAAGCGACAATTTATACAAAAACATAAAATATTATATACATATAATTAAAAACTCAATAACAATAGTATATTAATAAATATCATTCAAAAATTAAAGACTGAATAGATAGTCATAGACTCATAGTAGTAGATTCATAAACTAAAGTCTAATAGTCTAAAACAAGCAATATCTACTCTTCTTCAAGATTTTCAAATTTTACAACTTCATGAATTTTAGCATTATATTGGCAAAACAACCTCTGTATTTTGCCAAAACAGGGCCTCGAAACAACCTCTGTTATTTTGCCAAAACAGAGCCAAATAAAATGAAGAGAAGAAGAAGAAAGACCTCTGTATTTTGCTAAAAAAATTCAGCACAAAAACAGACCTCTATTTCTGATCTTTTCGAAAAAAAACAGAGGAAAAAAAATAGAAAGAAGAAGAGAAGAAAGAGAAAGAAGAAAGAGGAAAGAAGAAGAAGCATACCTGGTCTTTCAATGGCTGGTCGAAACTTGAAGTTTGAAGAAGACGATGGCCGGTCGAAACTTGTTCGCAATTGAAGAAGCTCTTTGTCAAATGTCAATCTCAAGCCCTAATTGCGACTTAAGTGCCTTTTTCTTTCATTTTTTTAAAATAGCGACGCTACGCTCGCTTCTCTCCACATTGTCGCCTCTCGCTACAAAAGCAGAGGCGACCGCTATTTTGAATCGCAACGCAACATGCCCTTTGTAGCGACACACGCTCGCCTCGCGCCGCTACACACTTTTAGCGCTGTAGCGAGCGCTATTTATAACACTGCTCAAGACTAGGACGAGCTTTAGAAAACAATAATGTATACATGTGCAAATCAATATTATAAATAATACATTTCATAATCAGAAGCACTTGCGAAACCAATAGAAAAGTTTGAACATGTGCCACTAGGCCTTTCATATGTATACATAACTTTAAACTGGGAAGCATCTTGGGACACTGGCTTAGAACATGAGTCTCCATTTGGGCATTCACAAGATGCTCAGCAACAGAGAAGATAGATTGTATTTAATGAACTTAAATAAATAAATTACTATAGGAAAACCAAGCAATGACACAGTAAGAAAGAAGGGGATGAGATGCCAGAAGAATAGAGATGAGAAGCCAGAGTAGACGGGTGATGAAGAAGGTTGATGAGAGAATTCAGATTGCTTAACCAGGATCCTAGAGGAAATCCACTCTCTTGTTGGGTTGTTTAGTTCTTTTGTTTAGCCTCAAACTCACCTCAGGCCCAAGTCCAACATTGGCCCTGTTATTACTTGGTGTACCAAGTCCGCAATGGGATTCATATAAAAAATAGTGATACTTTGGCCATTTTAAATCCATTTTTGCAGTTGTTTTCCTGCTGAAAAACAGTAATGTTTCAGCCACTAAATAATAGGGTTTTCATGCTTATTTTGAGCTCCTTTTTGCACATCTTGTAGATTTGAGTCCTATAGTTCACAAGTAAACTATATTGGATGCTATCATGGGCTCTAATGGTGTATTTGAGTTCCGTTTGATGAGTTTCCCCACCATAGGATATCTTCTATCTTTGGGTGTTTGTGTCAGTGTTTAAAAGGTCCGGGCTTGATGAGGAATTTTATCTAACACAGCAAAGCGTAAGCCCCCATGGATAATTAATCTTAATTGTTTTATAAATTACTAAAATAAGCATAAGAATCATAAAAAAATTACATAGAAATTGATGAAATTCAAGAATATTATAAAATTAGTTAAAATTTGTATATAAATACATGATGTGCACAAACATCATAAAAGAAATTCTGTTTTCATACTTAGAGAAGTGAGATGAAAAGATGCACTACACCTACATCACAAATATTCATTATGACACCGAATTAAAATGGCAATAATATAAAGTTATTCTTTGAAAAACTAAAACCAGAAAACAAATCGCAAACAGACAATATATGAAATAGAGTCTCTAGAACAGTTTCTAAACTAGAGTAACAGCAAAAGAAATTCTAAAATAAAAAACTACCTTAAAAAGAATGAAAGGAAAGCAAAAAGAACTTTTAAAAAATGAAGCATGAAGAACAAAGCAGAGCAAGCTTTAGAGGCCGAAGCTCTTGTTTTGTTGCACTTTGCAGACAGAGAAAAGTATTTGGTTATAAAATAAACGATTGAGGAAGAATTATGAAATTAGGGCTAACAAAAAAAAGACATGATTTTTTCTTCACTCTAAAAATTTACAATGAGGAAACTTGAGTATTGAAGTATTAGAAAAGAACTAATTAGGCAATATCAGTTTTAATTTTAGGAAGTTGTCCGGGCCTACACCTCAAATGTTGGAACTTAGCCTAAGTGGACTTGCTTGTTTGAGTGATTCCTTCAGTTATTTGCATACTTGAAGTACAAACCAAGAATGGAAATGTAAAGCATCATAGGACTAAGTACGTGTTTAAGGACGTGATTCAAGCAACCCTGAAATGTGTACGAGGGCGGTAAAGTGTTGGAAACATGTTAAGGAGTATACAGTATGGTTTGTGATTTGGTTGAAGCAATGGAAAGACCAAAAATATCAAAATGGAAGAGTTGAAGCAAGTCTCAGATCATGCCCACTTGTTCTGATTTCCAGGAGTGGCATGTGTCGCATGCCGACAGCTGGAAAAGACTTAGAATTGATGAGAATTAGTTCCAGCCCATACAATGGATTTAGGGTGCATTGCATGTCCATCCCATGAAGGTCCTGATTGGGACAACCTTTCATCCGATGCTCCTATGCTGCATGAGTGCCCCAAGACATAGTTAATAAGGGTATGCGATAAACATGCGACACATGAGGAGTACCGCGTGGATTCAAGGCCTACAAAATAAGAAGTTGGTAATACCATAGAGTACTAAAGAAGCATTTAAAGGGTGGTGTAACTAGAGAGTTGGTAAGGCCATCAAATAAGGATGATTCCTGCAAGTATTTTTTGGTGCGTCTGAGCAGAAAGGAACAGAAGATGTTTTAATGGTATATTAACTCTAATCCATTTTCTTACGACTAGATGTTTTAGTATATTTATATAGTTGGCATAATGCCTCACCTGTAGATTCCCCTGATAAGTTTCTGGCCATTGTTAATTCCTTGGCCCTAACATAGTCTCTGATTAAAACAGAGTTTTATTTGCTTACCTACTTTGTGTTATTTATGTATCTAATGGATGCCAATTTTGATATCTACCATTACTTCATAACAAAAAGGGTAGTGTTGGAAAAAGAGAAAGAAAAGGAGGAAGAGAGTTGCGGCTTTGGGGGATTTGAGAGGGGCTCAGACAAGGACAAAATCCACCATCTAAGGCAAAATATTAATAGTGTTTCGAGTTGATTATACTCTTTATATGCTAGTCCTAACTCTAGAATTATGGACAATCACTAGATTTTCAATGAAACTCAAGAATCCTTCAGAGTTGGATTCAAGGTTTGTCTTCAAGAGGTAATTTCACCGCCCCATCTACGTATATGATGCTTAAATACGTTTATGAGTATGTATATGAGCAAAAATCTTGAATTATTCCTGGAATTGGATGACCTTAGGAATGAGTATGATTAAAGTTTTGAGTATGGGGAAGAAGATGACTCAAATGGATTGAAAAAACTAGACAATCAATTGATGGAGTTGCTTTATTTTGATGATGAAGATTTGAAAATTTGGTCAAGGCTTAAACCCTAAATAGGTTAAGTTGATGTCGGTGGAACAAGAATTGATTGACGTTAAATGTCTTATGTAGATTAATTATTGTTGGATGAGTTCATCGTCATTTAAAGTATTTGAAGGGTTATGCTAAGCCGAGGTAATTAAGATGTACCTTCTGTTCAGACTTTTCCCCAAGATTCATGTCTAAATGTTTTCAAGTTATGCTTGGAATACCCTCCATGGCTTTCATGAAGATCATACTATTGTGCTATCTAAAAATTAATAAGTTATATTTGTGCATTATGTTCGCTTATGATTTGAGATATGAAGATAACATAACACTTTAGGTTATGCTTTGTGAACGATTTACGAATATGTTGTCAAGAACAATGAATGTCCAAAATTCATGTCTAAATTTATTCATGTTTAGAATATGTGTATGAGCGAGTCATTACTCTCCATGTCTTTCATGAAAATTATACTTTTCACTTATGATTTAATATATGAAGATAGCACTTTATGTTATGCTTTGTGAACGGTTTACGAATATGTTGTCAAGAACAATGAATATGTTTATGATAGAAGTCATCTTTGCTATTTATGATATGTTCCAGAATGTCAATTTTGATCTTTATGCAAGTTCTAGGACATGTTTGCATGGTCATGCTATGTTTAATGAAACTGGAGATATGTTGGGCTATCAGGGCATTAAGAGCTAAGTTGCTCCGACACTGCAGTTTAGGTGCCACACCCGTATTGACACGACACTAGTATGAGTGTGAATATAGGATCTACACCGAATATGGTCAAAGAATTTTGGGTACTTTGACCACGACACACGGAAAAATTCGAGACGAGATACAATTTGATTCCCGAAATTAGAATCAAAACTAGGGTAAATTTGTAGAAAATAACATACCTTATTTAGGAAATCAATCTTTTTACTTATCTACAACTTGAGAATAAAAAAGAAATCCATATGTTATAAGCTATACGTAACTATTCCACAAAATTTCTTATAATTCAGAGATATATTTATTTTTTTATTTTTTTCGAATTATTTTTTAGCTGGATCCTTGCACCCTTATCTGTACTAGGATCCGTATCCCCAAATCTTAGAATACATCTCGCAGGATCCTACCTCTAGATATGCACCTGTGCCGGTGTCCGAGCAACATAGATTAAGAGTTATGTTTAGGCTATTTAAGCCAAAAGAAGTTCTAAAATATGTTTTGGAAGTATTCTTAGGTAACTAAAAGAGACAACAACAACAATAACCCAGTAAAATCCTACTAGTGGGGTCTGGGGAGGGTAGAGTGTACGCATACCTTAGCCCTACCCCAGAGGAGGTAGAGAGGCTGTTTCCGGGAGACCCTCGGCTCAGAGACAATAGATTTGTGACAACAAAACCCGAAAAAATAATACCAGCAATGTGAGAGACAATAAATAAATGGAAAAGCAATAACACAAATATTATGCAAAAGTGTGAAACACAACATAAATCGCTAGCATTACTAGGCAAAACACTATCATACTCGTCGGTACAAAGAGGTAAACCGGGACAAAGAGAAAACCGCTCGACTACCCTTTAACCTACAACCCTAATGCTCGACCTCCACACCTTCCTATCAAGAGCCATGTCCTCGGAAATCTGGAGCCGCGCCATGTCTTGTCTGATCACCTAGCCCCAATACTTCTTAGGCCGCCTCTACCTCGTCTCGTACCTGCCAAAGCGAACTGCTCACACCTCCTAACCGGGGCATCTAGGCTTCTCCTCTGCACGTGTCCGAACCATTTAAGCCGCGCTTCCCGCATCTTGTCGTCCAACGGAGCCACGCCTACCTTCTCCGTAATATCTTCATTCAGCCTAGTGTGCCCACACATCCATCTCAACATCCTCATTTCTGCTACTTTCATTTTCTGGATATGTGAATTCTTGACTGACCAACACTCAACCCCATACAACATGGCCGGTCTAACCACCGCTCTATAGAACTTACCTTTGAGTTTCGGTGGCACATTCTTGCCACACAGGACTCCAGATGCTAACCTCCATTTCATCCACCCCACCCCAATACGGTGCGTAACATCCCCGTCGATCTCCCCATTTCCCTGGATAATTGACCCTAAGTACTTAAAACTCTCTCTTGAGGATGACCTGTGAGTCAAGCCTGACTTACACATCCGCTTCCCCCGTCACGTCGCTAAACTTACATTCCACGTATTCCGTCTTAGTCCTACTCAACTTGAAACCTTTAGACTTCAGGGCCTGCCTTCAAACCTCCAGTCTCTCATTAATGCCGCCTAACGTCTCATCAATCAGAACTATATCATCAGCGAACAACATACACCATGACACCTCTCCTTGGATACGGTGTGTCAGTGCGTCCATCGCCAGGGCAAATAAGAACGGGTTGAGCGCAGATCCTTGGTGTAACCTCATAACCACGGGAAAAGGCTCTGAGTCAGCTCCCACAGTTCTAACCCGAGTCATAGCTCCATCATAAATATCCTTTATCAACCTAAGGTAACTGAAAGAGAGTTGAGCCAAAAGAGCCCTACGTCAAGAAACTACACGTGTCGGTGTAGGTATGACACATACGTTTCTAGCAACTTTCATGTCAGATTCATACGAGATCATGGTTAGACGGCTCAACCAATCGAGCTGATACCCCATGTCGGGTTCATGTCAGATTGATATGGCATTAAAGTCAGACAGGCTCTATGGTCGAGTCAACATCCCCGATCAGACGCCATGAGTAGCATTCACTACAACTTTTCTTCCAATTAAGCAAGGATCTCAACACCACTCCAATCAATTTTGAACATTACCCGATGATACCCAACAAGAAGCAATCTCAAAATCTTAGCCAGGGCACCATAAACTGGCTCCTACAGTGTGTCGAGTGGCTGTAGAAAAAAGGAAAACTTCAGATTTCAGTTTTTCACGAAGATAGAAATAAAGCTAAATCTAGGTTCTGTAAGAACAAAGCCTAAATCTTCACTTTGATACCAAAATAATGACAAATAACGGAAGCAAAAACTAAAAGAGAAGGGAAAACAAAGAAATAAAAGGAAAAATAATGGCAGTTAAACCTAAACAATGGGTATTATCAATTAATTGAACTAAGACAATTAACCTTTGCGTAAAGTTTAGACAAGAGTATGATAAATGAGAAAGGAATACTCCTCAAGTGATACACTTGTAAGCAACCCTATGTAGTAACAAGCAAGCAAGTAGCAAACCTAGTCCTCATAATGCTCAATGTCATCCAAAATCTGAGGAAAACTCTTCACCTAAAACTAACTATAGTAGGACTAAGCATTTGGCCTATGCGATCAGGTACAACCAAAAATATAACAAGACCAAATCCAAGTAACGAAAATAATGGATGTATGGCCAAATAACCACTACCTGGTCATGGACCAATAAGTGGGCAATCCTGTAACTTCCAACTTTAGTCCACTCTTGTCTTAGTCAACGGTGAAAGGTCAACCTTGATCAAACCCAGTCAAGTCCTCTGGTCTTCACTTGGACTACTTGAACCTTGCTTGGACCATCACTGCTAGAACATTATACCTTTTTTTGGAAGCCTCCCAACTGCATCTTGAAGTCCCTTCACCTTTTTAAGAAATAAATGAATCTCCTAAATCTCCTTGCTTGCCTCCTTGTTTAGACTCTTATAGGGTTGAAATTTGGTGCTTCCTCTTCGCAAGTTGGACTGTTAGGGCCTAGTATGTAGTCAAGTGTATCAGTTAACTCTTCCAACTACCATTAGCTGGTTTCGGAGCCAGGCTGCTTATGCGCTCTTTATTCCTTAATTATGCTCGATGATCACTTGAATTTGTATTTTGTTACTTGCAGCTTTTACTTTATTATGGCGATAATAATAAGGGAGTGCTGTCAGATGAACATGTTATGGTTTCAGCGAAATGCCAGGTTAATTTCACCGGCCTTCTGGTTTTATGTAGTCAATTTTAAGTTTACTGTATTTTTCAAAATAATTCAAGTGCTCCAATGGGCAGGAATTAGCCAAACTTCTCCCTTCATTAAAGCTTTGTGGCCATCGAGTGCTTATTTTTAGCCAGTGGACATCAATGCTTGATATCCTGGAGTGGACCCTAGATGTTATTGGAGTTACATACAGGCGCCTGGATGGAAGGTATTAACGTGTTACTTCTCTTTGACCGATCCATCTTTGTTACAAAGCTTTTCTAGTGATCTTCTAGCGTATGCTGTTTGACGGCTATCTCATCCTCAATGACACATTAAATGCTTATCTTCAGGAACAAAGAACTTCTTTGGTTGAGATATGATAACATGCAACTATTCTATGATAGAATAGAAGTTTTCTTATGTTCTAAAACTTAGGATGGAGAATTCTTGTTCCTATCAAGGTCTGCACACCATACATTTGTACTAGTTTAATACACTTCTAATAATTTGACAATTGACATGCTCTTGATGTCAACGCAAAAAGTATTTTGGTTTCTGTTCATGTAATCATTCTTAGTTACTTGTTGTCACGAGAGGTGTTGGTAATTTGGGGTTGGAGGAATTTTGACCATATCTTCCTAAACATGGTGTCTTGATTTCATTCATTATTTCAGCACTCAGGTATCAGAGAGACAGACAATTGTTGACACCTTCAATAAGGACACTTCCATATTCGCATGCTTGCTCTCCACAAGGGCAGGAGGACAGGGTTTAAACTTGACAGGAGCTGATACTGTTATCATACATGACATGGATTTTAATCCACAGATAGATCGGCAAGCTGAAGATCGGTGCCATCGGATAGGTCAAAACAAACCAGTTACAGTATACAGGTGTTAACTCCCTCTTGATTTTTTCTCTCTTTCACTTCTACATTGAAATTCTTGTAGTTTACACATTTCCCTTTTGCCTTTTTCATGAAGGCTGGTCACAAGGAATACTGTTGATGAGAATGTATATGAAATTGCAAAGAGAAAACTAACATTGGATGCAGCTATACTCGAGTCTGGTGCCCAAATTGAGAATGACGGTGATGCAAAAACTATGGGTGAGATATTATCGTCTCTTCTACTTGGTTAAGCACCCAGATCTGGCATGAGATTCACACCAATATCAATTTTGGTCTATTGGCTTCTTTTTTTGTTTTTCCATTTTCCCTTCACCGTCCGGAGTCTTTGAGGGTGTGGAATGGAGGCAGGGATTGAGGTAGGATCCTTCCATACTCATCTTTCCGTGTTACTCACAAAATACCAAGTACACTTATTATTACAAGGCCTCCCTCTGGAAAGAGAAAATTGAGCCAAACCTGCCCCCCTGTTGTATTCTACTAGAATAGATCGACCCCAGCTTATAAAAATGTTATACCGTGTACAGAAAAATCTTGTCATAGGGCAAGGTTCTTTTTATTTTTATTGTAGTTTTGGTCATTCACTTTTGCTTAATACTGCTATTAGTTTTTGCTTAAATAGTTCTATATCGGTTGAAGTTCCATAATTAACACTTTTCAAGTTAAAAACCGTTGCTCACCCACGGTGGATGAGCATACTGAACAGCCTTTTGAAATTTATTCTACTAGTCTACAGGTACACAAGATAACATTTTAATTGGCAAGCACTATCAGAAAATAACATATGAAGGTTTGTACTTTGTAATTGCTGTGGGAGGTCACGAGACAAGCTGAAGAATAGCCCAGAGCAAGTTTCGCAAAATTACGCTACCGATCCTACTGCACGCAATAATGCGGCCGGTACCACTAAATGCATTAAAGAATATGAGTGGACATTAGTCTCTTATCCAAGAAGCAAGAAAAATAATCATGAAGCAAGTTACCTACTCGAGCTAAGAAATGTATGGGTAATACTGTAAAGACGAATGAGAAGACTGCAGCAAGTACCATAGTGACAAAAAGATCTCCATTACTCCGGCTAATGCCTCTATATTCTCAGATAACACAAATAAGCCAACCAATAATATTGAACCTAACCAGATGCATTTATCAAAGAACAAACGATCTATTAGCTAAGCAAAATGAAGTCTCTGTCACTTGAGACATTGACTCAACTTCAGCCACTCACACAATCATCACTATCAAATGCATTAACAAATGCAATAGAAATATATTCATTCAGTAAACAAGAAAACTCCATACTTGCATTTAATGCTCAAGTTGAATCACATGACAGCAGAGATAACAAGCATGGTTACTGCAAGGATGCTTCTAATGCATCTGATAACAATCTCAATGAAAGCACTCAGATACATACACAGACACAAATACATCCACAATGGCTGTAGCGAGTGAGCCAACGTTTATGGGCAAAGTCCCCAAGACATCACAAGTACAACTTAGACACTCTAATCTTCCACATACAGCACCTTCTTCCACTTCTCTTCAGGGGCGGAGGTAGGATACAGCACCTAAGAATCCTCAGAATAATGCTTCAAACGAAACTGAGAACGAAAATTCATGTTAGCCTGCACCCCCATCCCCTGGCCACTCTTGAAATGCTCTCTAAATATCGAAACACTATCCAATCCAACTCTTTACCAATATGGTGTGGTGATGATCCCCACTCTGGCCAGGTAGAGTCATCTCAATCAGAAGGTTATGATTCTGCTAGGAGTTCAACCCAAAATGAACTCCCCCCTTAGCTTGGCAGAGAGTTCTAACAACAACAACAAGATGATGAATTTCATAATCTGGAACTATTGGGGTGCTGCTAAGCGCGACTTCAAAAGGAACTTCAGATCAATGTTGGATTAAAATAAACTTGTCCTTGTAGCTTTGCTTGATACAATGCTCCAAGATCATAGCTCACTAATGAATGATTTCAACTTCACTAACATGATCCAAGTAAGTGTAGTAGGATTATTAGGACCACATTGCAGTGTTGAAAAATGCTGATATACAAGTTGATGAAATTGGAACCACCGGGCAATAGGTGCATATTGTGGTAGAGGTAAATCTAAATTTAAATCCATGGATTATGTCTTTAATTATGCTCACACTAATTATGGTTATATACTAATTCGTTGGTATAACCTTAAACAATGATAACTGGCAAAAATGTGAAATTGCAAAGAAAATGGATTAGTGTTTAAGGAGAAAACTAGAGAGAATGTGACGACCCATGCGGTAGTATTGTATATTTGAGCCCCTTTAGCCTGTTTTACGCTTCTCATATACTTGTTTGTTATTTTTTGATTTTCGTGGATGGTTGGTTTGATTTCAAAAAAGTTTGGGAGTGAACAGGAACACTTAGTTTCATTTTGGATAACTTAAGTTATAAAAGTTGATCAAGGTTTGACTTTTAAATAGACGACATAATATTGGTGATTTGATGGCTCCAGTTGGTTCGTATAATAATTTTGTACTTAGGTGCATGTTTGAATTACGATTTGGAGCTTCCTAGAAGGTTTTGGCTCTATTTACCGAAAGTTGACAACTTGAAGAATATAAGAGTTGGTATGTTTTGATAGTTGACTTTGATGTTATCAGAATCCAATAGTGTTCCGTTACCTCGGATAAGTTCACTTAGATGATTGGGACTTATGTGCAAAGTTTGGTTGAAATCCGAAATGTCTAAGTGTAATTCAGACCTGTTGGCAAAGTTGGAAAGTTTAGAAGTAAAAAGAAGGATTTTGATCTTCGATTCTTGATTGATGTTAGTTGTAGTATTTCGAGAATTTGGATAATGAATGAGGTATAAGGACTTGCTGGTACAGTTGCGGGCCCGTGGTGCTCAGGTGTGTTTCGAAATAATTTCGGACCATTTAGAGATTGTTGAGCACTGCTGGTACTGGTGCATCGCACCTCGAAAGTGTGGTGCGCAGGTGCGAAGTCACACCTGTGATGGGCTGGACCGCACCTGCGAAGGTAGACCTTGAGCTGGAAGAACGTATAAGCACAACACCGGTCGCGCATGTGAGGACCGCACCTGTAGGGTTTTGTCGCACATGTGATGTTGCAAATATGTTATTGTGGTTGCAGAATCGAAGGGAGACTGAGGATAAGAGTCTCACTGACGGGAGCTCGCAAATGTGAGCTTAGTTATCGCAAGAGTATATTAGGTTTGTATCAGTGGATCCACCTGCGGATCAAGCAGAGGATCATTTTGTTGATGATCATGTTGAGGCCCCAGTTTCCACTCAACACCCAATGGGTTTTGTTGCTGCACCTTATTCTAGGAAGCTATTGCCAAGATGATTAGTTTTATCGACACTTTGACTCAGGATGGAGTGGTTCTAGTGGCCCCAGATATATCTCAGATTGGAGGTGTAGTTCAGACCTCTTCTACTCGTGCTCCGGAGAAGCCTATTGGAGCATCTAGACTTGTGGTTATGCCTGCTATATCTTCTGATGAGCAGAAGAGGATGAAGAGGTTTCAAATGTTATTTCCTCCACACTTTGAGGCTAGTGCTTCAGAGGATGACCAGGACTTTCTAGACAGATGCTACCAGATGCTTCGCAACTTGGGTTTGGTAGGGTCCAATGGAGTGGACTTCACTACATTTCAGTTTAGAGGAGCTGCTAGGAGATGGTGGAAGATTTATGAGCTGGGCAGACCAGCATGAATCCTATTACTTGGACTAACTTCTCATAGTTTCTCCTTGAGAGGTACATCCCACACACCAAGAGTAATGAGTCGAGAGGCCAGCTTAAGCATCTTCAGCAGGATCGCATGACTGTGATTGAGTATGAGACAAGATCCATAAAGTTGTCTCGTCATGCTGCTATCTTGATCCCCACCAAGGCTGAGAGCGTAAGGTGATTTATTGAGGGTTTGAATTATGGTATCATGATTTCTATGGCCCAAGATATATGGGCTACTTTTCATCAAGCTATGGACGTAGCTTTAAGGATCGATCGGATTCATTGCTAGGGACGAGAGGCCTTGGTGAGAGATAAAAGATATTGTCGTCCTGGTAGCTTCAGTGGTACCTTATTTGGAGGTAGGGGTTAGTTTGGTAGAGGTCACCATGTTAGGCCAACTCATTCTACACAGCAAGTAGCCCATGGGGAAGTGGTTCAGTCATCTTTTAGCACTCCAGTTCCATCATCTTAAGTGCTCTCCTAGCGATTTCATATCGTGGTCCACCTCTTCAGGGTCCTTCTAGTTGGTATTCAGGACATCAGGGGCAGGTTCAAGCTCAGTAGCCTCAATCAGCTAGAGGTTATTATAAGTGTGGACAGGCTGGCCACATAAGGAGGCATTATCCCAGGTCTATTAGGCGCACAACTCCACAGTTTTCTCGGTAAGTGGTTTCTGCACTAGTTTCTCCAACCTTTGCCTAGACAGTTAGCGGGGGAGGACATAGAACTAGAGGAGGAGGCCAAGTTGGTGGTGGTCAGACCAATGGTTGTCAGGTTCGTTGCTATTCCTTTTCGGGTAGTGTTTACCTTGAAAATGGTAATTACAATTATATTTGATTATGTGGTTCTAAAAAAATGTGATCTATTTTAATACCGTTTGTTTAGGCAATAGATGCTGAGTACGAAGCTAGAAAAACTAAATTAGTGCGAAAAGAACTAAGTTAAGCAAACCAGGCTCCAAAGAGGCTAGTCTCGAGGGTGGTCAGGCTGGCCTCGAGGTCGGGCTCGAGGAGCTTGGCTAAGGGCAGTCGACGATAGTATAAAAATATTGAAGGCCTTAAGGTTGGCCTATTTATGATCAATAATAAGCAATAAATGGAGAATAACTCAAGAACACAATAAATGAGAATCAATAATTTAATGAGACAATTGAAGAGAATGTTCTTGCTAACGAGCAGAGGATGTTCTTGCTTTTGTATATTGAATATCATATCCTACAAAATGACAAGGGTCCCCTTTATATATGGGGGAATCCCAACATGGTAAATGTGTATTAATGCAAGGAGATATGACTAGTACAATCATTTAATGCCAATACGGGCCTGTACTATTTTGTGCACTTTGTCAGCTTTAACCACGCGCCTTTTGGGAGTTTCCACCTTTCCATATCGACCCTTGATTCATACTACCTCGGGGTTGAGAATCCTCGATGTTCCCCTTGATGCCGAGCTCGGGCCTTCGAACCTTTTCCTTCACCGAAGTGATCGTAAAATCAGGCTCTCCGATTTTAGCCGTGTACAAATAGTCCCCACATTTCTTAGAACGAAGAGATAAGAAATGGTTTTGACCTTCTACCCCTTCGACACTCCTATTATGACTTCAGCCCCTTCAAAGCATTAAATGAGGTGACGCGAAAAGCTGTGTAGAGGTCACTATCAACACAATTCTCGAGGGGCCCATGAACCATCAAAGGTTCAATTTTCCCGCTCAAATTCCACCAAAGGACCCCTATAAATACCACAATCACTTGCTTTTCATAATTTCGCATCTTCTTCTTCAAACCATCAGATTTCACCTAAGTGTTCTCTCTTCTTATCTTTTTCCTGCTCACATTTTACCATCTTCTTATTACAAAACTCGATAGCCACCATGACAAAGACCTCCAAAACAGTTCCACAAAAATAGGGGGCTGCTACTACATCACGCTCGTCTAAGGGCAAATCGAAAAACCCCTCCTACCATTGATCAATGCATTCCTGGCCCTTTCGACACCATCTCTGACTTTTCAATAGAAAAACCTTCTTTTACACCGGGTCAATATGAGCCCATGTCCCGATATATAAGCGTGATATCATACGTTGAGAGGGTGAAACTCGACTACTACTGGGGGAGGCAGCCCGAGTAGACATTCCAATGAAAGCATAGTCACGCACAAGCCTGTCTTCCTTAGCGTCTACACATATCCCTTCACCTTAGGTACCGTTGATTCTTCTTCTCCACCGGTTGATCCGGTGATTCTTGATTTTTGCTGCCAATAACGAGTGACACTTGTGAGATCTATCCTTCTTTTTGGAGGATTGTCTACATGTTTCGTCATATTGCCAACATGGTCGAGGGAATGACCTTCACCCTCGACCATTTGATCAAATTATATAGCCCTCGACTTTTCCATCGGGGCCTTATTAAACTGCACCGTCGATCCACTAAGGTGTTCCTCGCCTGCATAGACGAGGATAGGGACCGGGGGTGGATGATCCGGTTCATCAGAATCAAAACCTCCGATATCATCCCCGCTGACAGAGTGGAACATGAAACGTAAGTACCTTCGACTCGAGCGTGCTTTTGTTGTCTCCTTCTCTTTCGACTGACTTTCTTTTAATTGTGCAGCCACTGTTTGGTTTCCCGGTGCAGTTCAGGACCTTCCGAGGTAAATCAAACGTTTAGACTCTGCTTTCCCATACAACAAGCGTGTATGGAGGGAGCTGGTCAAAACACGATGGCAGGCCAAGAATCATGGTATGTTCCTGTTATTACCGTTTTCATATTATTTGTGAGAATTTTTGCTGATGACGCTTTTGACATGACATACTTGTGTAGGCCTTGGTGAGGGAGTGCTGATGAGACCGCCTCCACCTGGTGAGAAAGAGGCCCCGAAGGACGCAAAAGATAAGAAAAGGAAGAAAGAGGCCTCAGAAGGGTCTCCAAAATCAAAAAAGGAAAAGGCTCGGAAGCTTAAAACTGAGGCCACAATCATATCTTTGGCGACCGCTGAGAGTCTGTGGGCCGAGGAGGAAAGTGATGATGCTTCGAGAGCCGCTGGGAACTTGCATGTTGAGCTAAGGGCGATCAATATGGACTCGCCGTGCGTAGAGGAGACCCTCGAGGAGGTTTGGGCACAGTCCCCGAGATTCTCATCGGACATGGCATAGTCCGAGGTGAGGAACTCGGAGGTCTTGCTACTGGAGTTTTCCGAGATAGGGAAGAAACCTTGATGGAGGCTGACATCACTGGTGGATTTCATTCAGGCCCGTCATTCTCTCCAGGGGAGATATGGGATGCTCAAGTTAGGGGTGTCCCTGGTCTAGAGACCTCTCATGGAGAGGAGGATGCATTCGGGGAATACTTTGAGGGGGTAGATGAGGAGACCGATGTTGATGCCCAGTTGCCCTCAAGGAAGCCGAGAGGCTCCGAAAGCAGGTGACATTTGAGAACAACATACCCATTTTCTGATCTTTTATTCTCATTGATATATATTTTCTTCTTTTTGATTTCCCTTCTCTATGTTGCAGGTCAAGAGGTTATATGACCAGCTTTCTCCAAGTTGTAAGATGAGTTGGCTCATCGTGGATGGGAGCTTGAGAATCTTATGGCGGGTTCGGTCGAGCTCGAGGCTTTGTGTGCTCAAAAAGAGGAGGAACTTGTCAACCTTCGGGCGATCTTAGAGAGAGCGCTTCGGGAGAGATCTGATTTCTCTGAGCAGGTATGCTAGTATCCACATTCTCACCTTTTATCTGCGACGCTTAAGTGCTGATTGACATACTTTCCACTTCTCAGATTACGCAGAAGTATGCCTTGGTGGAGCAGCTTCGGGGAGAGGTTGCAGCCAAGGACACCGAAGTCATGGAAATGGCTCGGTTGAATGATGCTGCGGCCTCGGAGAGGGAGGTTCTTCAGGGGAAGCTATCCTCGGCCCAAGATCTCCTCCGAGGTGCTCAAAAGAAGGAGGCTTCTGCACTATCTGCGGCCAAGGCTGAGGCCAGTGCATATGTCTCCTCGTACAAGAGGGATGCTGCTGCTGCATATGCCCGGGCAAGGGAGATATGCGAGAAGGCTGAGCTGAAGCTGACTCAGGTGGTTGCCTATGCTCGTGCACAAGCCAAGAGTCAGGCCCTCGAGGAAGTGAGCGCTAGAGGTGTCAATATCTCTGTCGAGATTGAAGAGGCCCGGACCCTGGAGGAAGAGTTAGCGGTGCTGAGTTCATCGGACGAGAGCTCTGAAAGCGGCTCAGACAGCGGTGAAGACGTAGAGTAGTTTTTTTTTATTTCTTTTGTGGGATCCTTCGGGGGGATTTTTGTAAAGAACACCTTGTAACTATATTTTTGGAAATAGAACATTTTACATCATACTTTGCATAATTTTAGTTCCGTGACTTTTTTCCTCTCAACATGACTTTTATGCTTTGATACTTTGCTTCCTTGGTACTCGTACTTGCAGCAGTACGATCCTCGAGATCGGGCACCTTCTCGAGGTTAGGTCGATCAGTTAGCTTGGATTCCTCGAGCCTCCTACGATGGTACTATTCATGCGATGTGACCGTGAAGTGACCGAGGTGGTCCCACCGGTACACTTCCCCAAACTCCATGACGACCTGTCAGAAATTGAATGGCCTTTAAGGCAGTTGGTTGGTCTCCTTTCCTTCTATAAATGCTCATGCTTCTCCTTCATTCTAACTCTTGCGTTTTTGTGAAAAACATTCAGCTTTTCTTTCATCTTTCTCATTCCTTTTCCAACTTTGTGAAAGCAAGTTCTGCTCCTCCCTTATTACCTCTGTTTTGAGTGACTATGGCTGCTGTTCCCAAGTCCGTTCATCAAGAAGAGGGAAATTCTTCCACTGCCCCTAGTCTGGCCGGTGGCATACCGCTGACATCTGGCGAGCTGACCTCGTATTGTTTTCTATTAAAAGGACTTTACAGTAGAGAAACCTTACGATGCCTCGGGCCATCGAGAACACGCCTCGAGGTTCGTACGATCGATCGAGGAATATCACCTCGAGGCCATGAGGAGAGACTGAGGCTGGGGGAAAAATGTGGTGCTGCAGATACCCTCTCGAGATGAAAGCATCATGACCTTCGTAGAGGGATTCTTGACTGTGTACATGTACCTGTTTACATTAGGCCCCCTCGACCGACTTGTGCTCGAGTTCTGTAAAAAGTACCGAGTCACCTTGGCGCAAATTCATCTGTCCTTTTGGCAAATAGTGCTGATAATGAGGTATTTCACAGAAAGGGCGGAGCTTGACTTTACCTTTAGCCACCTCATTAGGTTATACCGGCCTCAACATTTGTCGAGGTCTGATTGCGCTGCAACATCGGTCCACGAGGCCTTTTATTTCCAGTGATAATGAGGACCACAACTGGGGATGGATGAGTCAGTTTATTCGTGTGAGGACCGTTGACGTCATTCCAACGGAGTTCCTGCCTTTTCCCGAGAAATGGAACTTCAAACGTAAGCACTGTGTCGTGCCTTAGTGTATCTTGTTTTTATTAACTCATAAGGGTGTTTCTTTTTCTCTTTTTCAGCGGTCCAATGGATGCCTGGGGAGGTCCCTGATCTTGTGGACTGGACTCGGAAGTTGGAACCTTCCTCGACATATGACGAGCGCAAATGGCGTGACCTCTCGAGGGAGAGATGGAAGGCAAAACACCACAGCATGAGTCGTGTGGTATCCTTTTTGATGAATGTTTCCTTTCATGTGTACTAACTCTGATGTAACAGGTTGGTGGGTTTTCCGGAATGAGTCTGTGTCCCTTCGAGAAGAGTGAAGGCCCGAGGAGAACAACAGTCGAAAAAGATCCTTTATGGACAAGGATATTCTTGATGGGGCGGGGCCTTCTCGAAGTCATAAAGGAGACGCCGTTGCTGAGGAGAGCTTCATATATGTTGGCCACTCTGCGGATGTCGGCTCTTCTCTTGAGGATGATTCTTTGTCCACGGCTCGTGCCGGGGGCCCTTATGAGTTTGCCGGTTCTGCCAGGCTTGGGACCTCTAATTCTGAAGAAGGGGTTCCCTGAGAGAGGGAGAGCAAGAGTCCTCCACCATCGTTCGCTTCTGCCCCCGAAGGTACTTCGAGGGATGCTTGTGACCTGGGGCCGCCAGGACCGATTGAGGTTTCGAGTGGGCACACCCCTATTAAGAGTGGTTCGTCTGGGGCCGATGGGGCCAGGCCAGTAGATGCGCGTTCAACTTTTGAGGAGGCTCAACGACTCTGCTCCGAGGTGAGCTCCGATCAGATTTGTTGGTGTGTTAGTTATAAATCTTCATTCTTTGAAGTTTCTTTCTTGTAGGTTTTTGACACACTCAAGGCTGATCTGCTTCGCTGTGAGGCCCGATTGCTGGAAGCTTTGGGTAAGAAAAGATCTCTCAAGCTACTTTGTAATGAAAAGACAAAAAAGTAGATACATCTTCGAGTGGAAATGAATCGGAGCCGTATCTATGAAGGAAATATAGAGCGCCAGGTAATCTTTACCCTGAGGGGGTATGTGACTTCTTCCTTGCTCTTGGGAGCTAACGCTTTGGTACTTTAGTTACAGGAAAAGACAGAAGCTTTGGAGTGCCTTTGGGGCGAGTTCAGGTAAGTCAGGTCCGAATGCCAAGTGTTGAAAGTGCAGGTGGGCGTACATACTGCGGCCCAAATGAATGCTTTGGCTAAGTCTTCTGCCCTCGAGATACAACTTTGCAATTCCCGGGAAGATAGCTCAGTTCAGTCGAGCAGGATTACCAAGCTTGAGGCTGATCTGCTAAATATGAAGGCATAGGTTGTGGACGCTCGGGCCGAAGCTGAGGTAGCTCGAGCAAAGGACGATAAGAAGGTGGTCATTTATTTGAAAGACGTAGCCGATGCACGGGCTGAGCTGAGAGAGGCTTTACATAGAGAGAGGAGGGGCAATGAGTATGCTCGATGCAAGTCCCGAAGGGAGACCATCAAGGAGATACATGCTAGGGGCTTTGACCTCTCAGAAGAGATAAAGCAGGCCGAGGCGGACGAGACCGATGCCAAAATTTTCCTATCTTGAGCTGATGCTGATACTTGAAGGCCGCCATAGGAGCTGGTCCGAAGGGCCTCTGAGGGAGCTGGTCCCGAGAATAGAATAGATTTTCTGCTTTGTTGTTTGCATAAGACTCTTGTGGGAGCGTTTGTAAATATGTATTTGTAATACACACATATATATAAAATATTCTTCGATCTGATTTGCCTGTTGGTAGTTGGTCCGGTGAATTGGATTTTGAGATGAAACCCTTGGGATTATAAATTGGCGATGAGGCACTTTTTGTCGGTATGACCTGTAGCTGGCGACTTGGGCTCTTACGCGTAAGGTCTATAAGACTTTTAGTGCAGCGGGCGACTCAGACTCTTACGCTTTTTTGGACTTGAGGCGCTTTAGTTAACCATATAGGGCTTAGTCTCCGAGCCGAGTTTCGACTCGAGCTCAACGGCCCTCAGGTTTTCAAATTGGCCCTGAGGCGCTTTGTGTCGGTATGACCTGTAGCTAGCGGCTCGGGCTCTTACGTATAAGGTATATAAAATTTTCTAGTGTAGCGGGAGACTCAGGCTCTTACACTTTTTTGGCCCTGAGGCTCTTTAGTTAAACATATAGGGCTTAGTCTCCGAGTCGGGTTCGACTCGAGCTCAATGGCCCTCAGGTTTTCAAATTGGCCCTGAGGCGCTTTGTGTCGGCATGACCCGTAGCTGGCGACTTGGGCTCTTATGCGTAAGGTCGAGATGGAGGGTGATTTGTATCCTTCTAATCAAACACCTGCACGCAGGTTATCGTATAATGTGAAAGAAAAAAGGATACGGTTATACCTTGGTTGTGACGGCGCTCGAGCCTCGATACGCTTTGGTTATCAGTTCTGAGGACGCGACATGGTCCTTTGTTTGTTCCTACGAGGATGTAGTTTATGGTTGTTGTTTGGCGGTTTGCTTATTTTTTGGCTCCTTTGATATAGAAGGTGCCGGTGCCACATCGTGCACTGCGAACATTTATTTAGCTGCGTGCTGCTCTCCGTACACTATTTTTACTCCATCCTTCGTAGACAACTTCATAATTTGGTGAAAAGTTGATGATAACGCCCTCATAATGTGGATCCATGGCCTTCCAAGCAATGCGTTGTACCTCATGTCACCTTCGATGACATGGAACTTGGTATCCTAAATTATGCCGGCCACGTTGACCGGGAGGATGATTTCTCCTTTTGTTGTTTCTCTTGCCATGTTGAACCCATTGAGGACTCGAGAGGCGGGTATGATCTGGTCGAGCAATCCGAGTTTCTCTACCACCCTCAACCGAATTATGTTGGCCGAGCTACGTGAATCCACGAGCACACGCTTAATTTGAAATTTATTGAGAAGAAAAGAAATTACCAGTGCGTCATTGTGAGGTTGAGACAAGGTCTCGATTTCATCTTTGCTGAATGAAAGGGCGTCTTCAGGTATGTAGCTCCGAGTTCGCTTTTCCCTGGTGATAGATACTTTGGTCTTCCTAAAAATGGTCCTTGAGGGACGTCGACTCCACCAATAATCATGTGGATGACATGTCGTGGCTCTTCTGTTTCATTTTTCTTATTTGCCTCTCTTTCCCGAAATTGAGTTTTAGCTCGTTCGCTGAGGAATTCTCGAAGGTATCCTTTGCTGATTAGTCGAGCCACTTCTTCTCGAAGTTGTCTGCAATCTTCGATCCTATGATCATGGCTATCATGATATTCGCATATTAAGTTGGGATTCCTTTGTGAGGGATCTGATAGCATGGGTCTCGGCCAACTGGCGTCCCTTATCTTGCTAATGGCTGATACGATGTCTGAAACATCAATGTTGAAGTTGTACTTAGATAGATGGGGTGCCTCTACCAGTCCTGCTTGCCTGTCGAATCCTGCTTTTCTTACAAGTCCCCGAGGATTATGTCCCTGGTCCATTCGTTTTTGGTCATTATGAGGTACATTACGCCTCGGGATGTTTCTACGATGTTCTACGTACGACTGATACCTTTCTTTGTTTGGTCTTGGCTATTTTTTTGGAAGCCTCGATTCCTTCACTAAGACTCTTCTAGGGTACACTGAGCCCGAGGGGCTTTCAATTGGTCGTCCTTGACCCTGATCTTCGACTGGTATCTGTTGTGTACATCTGCTCAAACTACGGCGGGGTACTCGATTAAATTCTGTTTCAACTGTTTCGAAGCTATCAAGCTTCGCTTATTCAAACCCTGAGTGAAGGCTTGCACCGCCCAATCGTCTGAGACCGGTAGTAATTCCATTCGTTCTAATTGAAATCGGGACACGAACTCCCTCAACATTTCGTTCTCCCTTTGCTTGATTTTTAAAACATCAGATTTTCTTGTAGCGACCTTGAAGGCACCGACATGTGCTTTTACAAAGGAATCCGCCATAATGGTAAATGAATTTATCGAGCTCGGGGGCAGGTTATGGTACCACATCATGGCCCCTTTGGATAGTGTTTCTCTGAATTTCTTCAACAGAACAAATTCAATCTCTTCATCTTTCAGGTCGTTTCCTTTCACAGCACAAGTATAGGTAGTGATGTGCTCGTTAGGATTTGAGATTGCACTGTACTTCGGGAGATCGGGCATTCTGAATTTCTTCGGGATAGGCATTGGAGTTGCACTTGATGGGAATGGATTTTATACGAACTTTTTTGAGTCCACACCCTTCAAGATTGGGTGTGCGCTCGGGATCTGATCAACCCTTGAGTTGTAGGTCTCCACTTTTTTATCATTAGCCTCTATCTTCTTCTCGCCTGATTCGATCTTTTTTGCGAGGTCTTCGAGCATTTTCATAATGGCGGGGTCGGCTGCTGACCCATTGTCGATCGATCTTTCCGGTGCCTGTTCGACTCGGGGAGCCGTTTCTGGTGGTGCTGTGATCGGGGTTCTCTGATGGCTCTGTAGCTGAGCAATAGCCACTTGCTGTGCCTGTAACATTTCAAAAATAACGTGAATGCTAACCTCCCTTTCCCTTTGAGCAGGGGTTCCCTGTGCTTCACGTTGGTCTTCTTCAAGAACGCTCCCGTATGTATGAGAGCTCACATCGACATGTTGGGCATTGCACGAGCCTTCATCGACAAAAAATTGCACTGGTGCCCCTTCAGGGTTTTGCAGTGGCATACCTGCACCTGAAGTAGCTGCGCCATTCTCTCCGTGGTTCTCAAGACTGTTGCTTTCATGTGCGTTTACTGAGTTAGACATTTTCTGACCTGAAATTGATAATTCTTGGACAAGAAAAAGTGTGAAGAATAACTTGTGTTTTTAGAAAACCAGCACTAAAATGATTACTATTATTTTTAGCCCCACGGTGGGCGCCAAACTATTTACCTTGAAAATGGTAATTACAATTATATTTGATTATGTGGTTCTAATAATACGTGATCTGTTTTAATACCAGTTGTTTAGGCAATAGATCCTGAGTATGAAGCGAGAAAAATGAACTCAGTGCGAAAATAACTAAGTTAAGCAAACCAGGATCCAAAGAGGCTAGTCTCGAGGGTGCTCGGGCTGGCCTCGAGGTCGGGCTCAAGGAGCTTGGCTAAGGGAAGCCGACGATAGTATAACAATAGTGAAGGCCTTAATGTTGGACTATTTATGATCAATAATAAGTAATCAATGTAGAATAACTCCAGAACACAATAAATGAGAAGCAATAATTTAATGAGACAATTGAAGAGAATGTTCTTGCTAAAGAGACGAGGATGTTCTAGCTTTTGTATATTGAGTAACTATCCTACAAAATGACAAGGGCCCCCTTTATATATGAGGGGTAGTCCCAACATGGTACATGTGTAATTAATGCAATGAGAAATGACTGGTACAATTATTTAATGCCACGGTACGGGCCTGTACTATTTTGTGCACTTTGTCAGCTTTAACCACGCGCCTTTTGGGATTTTCCACCTTTCCATATCGACCCTTGATTCATATTGCCTTGGGTTTGAGAACCATCGAAGTTCCCCTCAATGTCGAGCTCGGTCCTTCGAACATTTGCCTTCGCTGAAGTGGCCGTAAAATAGAGCTCTCCAATTTTAGCCGTGTACAGGTAGACTCGAGGTGGTGGCCATAGATGTAGTGATAACAATTATGGTGTTGGTCAGTCATAGAGATGCTTATGTATTATTTGATCCGAGGTCTACTTATTCTTATGTGTCATCATATTTTGCTCCTTATTTGGATATGCCTCGTGGTTACCATGATATTCCCGTTCATGTATCTACACATGTTGGTGACTCTATTATGCTGAATCGTGTATAAAAAACTTGTTTGGTCTCTATTATGGTTATGAGACTAGGGTTGATCTTCTGTTGCTTAATATGGTTGACTTTAAGGTGATTTTGGGTTTATATTAGTACCTACGTGCCATACTATTCTTGATTGTCACGCTAAAACCGTGACATTGGTTATGCCAAGGTTGGAATGGAGGGGTTCTCTTGGATAAAATTTTAGTAGGGTGATTTCTCAGGTATAAGAATCAGAAACTGTGTGGGTTAATTTAGAGGTTAGATATGGAAGTGGGAGCGCATCACTGTGAACTTTGTGGAAGGATTGGCACAGACCTTGAGGAGGTAGACGCTGTCTAGGTCGTTGTGGACGGACTGACCATGTCTTGCATTTCATTCCCGACATGACTTCTTATACTTTAGAGAAGTTGGCTTAGATCTGCATTAGAAAAATTGTCCGCTTGCATGTTGTTTCAGTTTCCATCATCATGAATCAGGGCACTCAGTTTATATCGCACTTTCGAGAGTTGTTCAACGTGAATTAGGGATGCATGTTGAGTTGAGCACTGCATTTCATTCCCAAATGAATGGGAAGTCCAAGAAGACCATTCAAATCCTTGAGGATATGTTGAGATCCTGTATTATTGATTTTGGAGGCCAGTGGGATCAATTCTAAAATTAGCTAATTTTATATATAACAACAACTATCAGTCTAGTATCCAGATGGCTCCATATGAGTCCTTATACGAGAGGTAGTGTTGTTCTCCAGTTGGTTGGTTTGAGCTTGGTGAGACTAGGTTGTTGAGCACATATTTTGTTCTTGATGATTTGGAGAAGCGAAGTTGATCAGGAGCGGCTTCATACAACGTAGTCCAAGCAGAAGAGTTATGCTGATAAGAAGGTTCATGATGTGGTTTTCATGGAGAGTGAGAAAATTATTCTTAGAGTTTCGCGTATGAAGGGAGTGATGAGGTTTGGAAATAAGGAAAAGATATATTGGGCCATTTAAGGGTTCAAAAGAGTGTTGGTAAAGTGTCTTACATGCTTGCTTCACCATCCATCTTGTCGGGGGTTCATTTGGTAATTCATGTTCCTATGCTTTGGAAGTATCATGAAGATCAATCACATATATTGGATTTCAGTTCGGTGCAGTTGGAGGGGAATCTGACTTATGAAGAAGAGCCGGTGGCCATTTTGCTTAGGTAGGTTTAGAAGTTGAGATCTAAAGAGGTGACATCAGTGAAGGTTCAGTGGAGAGGTCAATTGGTTGAGGAAGCGACTTGAGAGATCGAGCATGATATGAGAGAAAATATCCTCATCTTAATTGCATTCCAGGTATGAATCTAAACCCGTTCGAGGATGAAATTTTGTTTAAGAGGGGGAGAATGTGACGATCCGGCCGAGCGTCTTGTGTATTTGAGCCCCGTTATCCTATTTGATGCTTGTATGTTATTTTGTAACTTGGGAGGATGGTTGGTTTTTATTTGAAGGTTTGAAAGTGAATTGGTGTTACACCCCATGTTTTTGTACGTAAAAGTATGCCATAAGTAAATCGATGAAAGTTCGGAAATGAGATATTACATCCCGTATTATTTTTTCGTACGTTAAAGTTTCGTCGTAAGTTAATCAACGTAAGTTCGGGATTGGGATTATTTTGAGGTTACAAGTATTATTCCATTTCAAACAATGGATAAGTAAATTCATAAAGGTGAGAGGGTAAGAAAATCAAAGAAAATAAGTTTTGTCAAAGTTTGACAAGTTGGGATAAAATACGGTCTGAGCTATCATACTCGGTATTTATGGACTAGTGCCATATAATTTACCACATGACCATAATAAGTAAGGTATGCAAAGTGTATTAGAAGTGAGCGGTATTTTAAGTACTTTGAGATAATACCTAATTATGTGGATAAATGGATAATTATTGGTTAATGGGGGGTTAACCAATTAATTAAAAGATTAAGTTGTTAATTGTTGGATAAAGATGAGCAAAAACGTGGCAGCATTACAAGATTTAACCAATTGACTCTTAAGTCATGAAATTTGGTGTCATAATTAGAAGAATTTATGGTTTAGTCATTAGGAAAGTGAGACCTACCATGCAAGACATTGAAATAACTAATAAGAGAATCATATTGAACTCATTCAAGTAGTCTTCAAAGAATTCATTTTTTTTGGAGATCCAAGTCTCTGGACGTGAACATCATATTCAATAGCTTCAGAGAATTCATTTTGAACACATGGACGTGAGCTTCATTTCAATAACGTGAGCTTCATTTAAAAAAAAAAATTCAGTAACATGAGCTTTCATGGATCTTCAAGAATTCAATGACGTGAGATTTCATACAAAGTTATACTACTAGCAACGAGATTATACAGTTCTAAGGGAGTACGGCGTAATATTTCTCAAGAGAATCGACTCAGGTATGTTAAGGCTATCCCTTCTTTCTTTTGGCGTGGTCCAAATTATACTGAAGAAACGAGCAAATACACAGTTTCTATAAATTACTCTATTCATAGAAATAGTAGGGGTATCTATATTCTTGATTCCCCGTGAGAATTATTATTATCTTCTGTTCATGGGTCTCAAAAATACGTATGTTGGTAAAGTTTATTTCATGATATTAATCAGAGGCATAATGGCCTTATGACGTACCGAGAGATTTTATTGACGTATTTCATATGCATTCATGCATTTACATATGCACATTGACCCATGAACAGATGGCGTTATATACGCGTATATATGTAAATATATGTATATGGGATGTGGGAAAAGGTTACGGCGTTATATACGCACCACCACCTGATCAGCTGGTATATGATAATGATGTTGCCCACAGTGGCTGAAATATGGTTCAAACGGCTTTATATACACATATTTATGTATGTATATTCAAACGGCGTTATATACGCGTATATATGTATGTATATATATGTATATGGGATATGAGAAAGGTTATGGTGTTATATACGCACCACCACCTGATCAACTGGTATACGATGATGATTTTGCCTACAGTGGCCGATATGATATAATGGGATGCCCTCAGAGGCTGATGATGTTATGAAACATGTACCTATGAACGACATGACATTCATATGCATATGCATGACGCCAAAAGTAATTTCTGATTTACAAAGCTATTCAGGCTTACAGGTTGAGTCATGTGCTCTATATTTCTTCCATGTCTCTTATGTACTTATTTATATGCCTTACATACTCGGTACATTATTCGTACTGACGTCCCTTTTGCTTGGGGACGCTGCGTTTCATGCCCGCAGGTCCCGATAGACAGGTCGAGAGCCCTCCAAGTAGGCTATCAGCTCAGCGGAAGATGTTGGTGCGCTCCATTTACCTCGGAGTCGCTTGTTTAGTTAGTATGATTTAGACGGGTATGTTTTGGTATGGCGGGACTCTATCCCGACCTTTATAACATTTATGTACTATTAGAGGCTTGTAGACATATGCCGTATACATGGAAGATTGTACGGCCTTGTCGGCCTATATTTTGAGTTTATAAATGATTATGTTGGCCTATTAGACCCGTATGTCACATGTATATGATAATGTAATAAGAAAGATACGTTACGTTGGTACTCGGTCGAGTAAGGTATCGGGTGCCCGTCGCGGCCCATCGGTTTGGGTCGTGAGAATTGGAACACTTAGTTCCATATTGGATAGCTTAAGCTGGAATAGTTGACCAAGATTTGACTTTTGAGTAGGCGACCTCGGATTAGTTATTTCATGGTTTCAATATGCTCGTATGATGATTTTGGACTTTGTCTTATGTTTGGATTTGGAGGTTCCTAGAATATTTTGGCTCTATTTTGTCAAAAGTTTACAATTTGAAAAATTGGAGAGTTAGTAGGTTTAATCGATAGTTGACTTGATGTTATCAAACTCTGATTGCTGTTT
The DNA here is from genome assembly GCA_005239525.1 of Nicotiana knightiana. Taxonomy (NCBI): domain Eukaryota; kingdom Viridiplantae; phylum Streptophyta; class Magnoliopsida; order Solanales; family Solanaceae; genus Nicotiana; species Nicotiana knightiana. The sequence goes on from ML428202.1 coordinate 70,292, forward strand.
AGGGGATCTCAAATAGGTTCATTTAGTTGATTGGAACTTGTGTACAAAGTCTGGTTGAAATATGAAATGTCTGAGTGTAATTCAGACGTGTTGGAATAGTTGGAGAGATTAGAAGTTAAGAATTTTTTTTGATCTTTGATTCTTGGTTTTGATGTTAATTTTGGTGTTTTGAGCATTTGGATAAGTTTGGTTGAGTTATCAGGACTTGTTGGTGTGGTTGGATAGGGGCCCGTGGGGCTTGCGTGTGTTTTAGAATAATTCCAGACCATTTAGAGATTGTTGAGCATTGCTGGTACTGTGCATCACACCTGCATAAATGTGGTGCACAAGTGCAAAGTCGCACCTGCATGGGATGGATTGCACCTGCGAAGTCATGCCTTGAGCTGGAAGCACGTAAAAGCGCAAAACTAGTCGTGCATGCGAGGACCTCACTTGCGGATTTTTTCGCACTTATAATGTCGCAGATGCATTTTTGTGGTCGTAGAAGAGAAGGAGCCCGAGGCTCACACATATGCGAGCTTTTGTTCTCCAATGCGAGTTTACTTATCGCAGAAGAGAAATCTTTGGCAGTGTTATATTTTTGAGGGTTTTGCTCTTTTTTCACTATTTTGAATTTTTGGAAGGATTTCCACGGACCTTGAGGAGGTAGACACTGTCTAGGTCATTATGGACGGACTGACCAAGTCTATGCATTTCATTCTATACATGACTTCTTGTACTTTAGAGAAGTTGACTTAGATCTACATTAGAGAGATTGTCTGCTTGCAGGTTGTGTTTGTTTCCATCATCTCGAATCTGGGCACTCAGTATCACACTTTTGGAGAGCTATTCAGCATGAATTGGGGATGCAAGTTGAGTTGAGCATTGCATTTCATTCCCAAATTAATGGGCAGTCTAAGCAGCCCATTCAAATCCTTGAAGATATGTTGAGAGCCTGTATTATTGATTTTGGAGGCAAGTGGGATCAATTCTAAAATAATAGGAGTTTATATATAACAACAACTATCAGTCTAGTATCCAAATGGCTCAGTATGAGGCCTTAGATGGGAGGCATTGTCGTTCTCCAGTTGGTTGATTTGAGTCTGGTGATACTAGGTTGTTGGGCATAAATTTTGTTCTTGATGCTTTGGAGAAGTGAAGTTGATCAGGAGCGGCTTCGTACAACGTAGTCCAGGCAGAAGCGTTATGCTAATAGAAAGGTTTGTGATGTGGTTTTCATGGAGAGTGGGAAAATTCTTCTTAGATTTTGCGTATGAAGGGCGTGATGAGGTTTGTAAAGAAGGAAAAGTTGATCCCTCGATATATTGGTCCATTTAAGGTTTTAAAGAATGTTGGTAAAGTGGCTTACATGCTTGCTTTTCCATCCATCTTGTCATGGGTTCATCTGGTGTTTCATGTTCCTATGCTTTTGAAGTATCATGAATATCAGTCACATAAGTTGGATTTCAGTTCGGTGCAGTTGGAGGGGAATCTAACTTACGAAGAAAAGTCGCTGGCCATTTTGCATAGGCAAGTTTAGAAGTTGATATCTAAAGAGGTGACATCAGTGAAGTTTCAGTGGAGAGGTCAACTGGTCCAGGAAGCGACTTGGGAGATTGAACATGATATGCGAGCAAATATCCTCATGTTATTGGCATTTCAGGTATGAATCTCAATCCGTTCGAGGATGAACTTTTTTTAAGAGGGGGAGAATGTGACGATTTCATCGAACGTCTTGTGTATTTGAGCCATGTTATCCTATTTGATGCTTGTTGTATGCTTGTATGTTGTTTTGTGGCTTGGGAGGATGGTTTGTTTTTTGTTGAAGGTTTGGGAGTGAATTGGAACACTTCATTGCATTTTGGATAGCTTAAGTTGTAAGAGTTAACCAAGGTTTGACTTTTGAGTAGACGACCTCAGATTGGTAATTTCATGGTTCCAATAGGCTCGTACGATGATTTTGGACTTCGTCTTATGTTTGGATTTGGAGGTTCCTAGAATGTTTGGCTCTATTTGTGGAAATTTGAAAATTTTAAAAATTGGAGAGTTGGTAGGTTTAACCAATAGTTGACTTGATGTTATCAAACTCTGATTGATGTTTAAGGGACCTCATATAGGTTCATTTAGTTGATTGGAACTTGTGTACAAAGTCAGGTTGAAATTCGGAATGTCTGAGTTTAATTCGGACGTGTTGGAATAGTTGGAGAGTTTAGAAGTTAAGAATTTTTTTTGATCTTTGATTCTTGGTTTTGATGTTAATTTTGGTGTTTTGAGAATTTGGATAAGTTTGGTTGATGTATTAGGATTTGTTGGTGTGGTTGGATAGGGGCCCAGGGGCTTGGGTGTGTTTTAGAATAATTTCGGACCATTTAGAGATTGTTGAGCATTGCTGGTACTGTGCATCGCTCCTGCGGAAAATGCACAGGTGCAAAGTAGCACCTGCGATGGGCTGGACTGCACCTGCGAAGGCATGCCTTGAGCTGGAAGCACGCAAAAGCGCAACACTAGTCGTGCATACAAGGACCTCACCTGCGGATTTTTGTCGCACCTACAATGTCGCAGATGCGTTGTTGTGGTCGTAGAAGCGAAGGAGCTTGAGGCTCAGAGTCACACAGATGCAAGTTTTTGTTCTCCAATGCGAGATTATTTGTCGCAGAAGAGAAATCTTTGGTAGTGTTATATTTTTGAGGGTTTTGCTCATTTTTCACTATTTTGATTTTTTGGAAGGATTCCTACAGACCTTGAGGAGGTAGACGCTATCTGGTTCGTTGTGGACGGACTGACCAAGTCTATGCATTTCATTCTGGACATGACTTGTTATGATTTAGAGAAGTTGATTTAGATCTACATTAGAGAGATTGTCCGCTTGCATGTTGTGTCTGTTTCCATCATCTCGAATCGGGGCACTAAGTTTATATCGCACTTTTGCAGAGCTGTTCAGCATGAATTAGGGATGCAGGTTGAGTTGAGCACTGCATTTCATTCCCAAACGAATGGGCAGTCCGTATTGATTTTGGAGGCCATTGGGATCAATTCTAAAATTATCGGAGTTTATATATAACAACAACTAACAATCTAATATCCAGATGGATCCGCATGAGGCCTTATACGGGAGGCGGTGTCGTTCTCCAGTTGGTTGGTTTGAACCTGGTGAGACTAGGTTGTTGGGCACATATTTTGTTCTTGATGCTTTGGAAAAGTGAAGTTGATCAGGAGCGGCTTCGCACACCGTAGTCTAGGCATAAAAGTTATGCTGAGAGGAAGGTTCGTGATATGGTTTTCATGCAGAGAGAAAATTCTTCTTAGAGTTTCGTGCATGAAGGGCGTGATGACGTTTGGAAAGAAGGAAAAGTTGATCGCTCGGTATATTGGTCCATTTAAGGTTTTAAAGAGTGTTGGTAAAGTGGATTAGATGCTTGCTTTGCCATCCAGCTTGTCGGGGGTTCATCTGGTATTTCATATTCCTATGCTTTGGAAGTATCATGAAGATTAGTCACATATGTTGGATTTCAGTTCAGTGCAGTTGCAGGGGAATCTGACTTACGAAGAAGAGCTGGTGACCATTCTGCATTGGCAGGTTCAGAAGTTGAGATCTAAAGATGTGACATCAGTGAAGGTTAAGTGGAGAGGTCAACCGGTCGAGAAAGCGACTTGGGAGATCGAGCATGATATGCGAGCAAATATCCTCATCTTATTGGCATTCCGGGTATGAATTTAGACCCTTTCGAGGATGAACTTTTGTTTAAGAGGGGGAGAATGTGACGATCCGACCGAATGTCTTGTGTATTTGAGCCCCGTTATCCTATTTGATGCTTGTTGTATGCTTGTATGTTGTTTTGTGACTTGGGAGGATGGTTGATTTTTTTTGAAGGTTTGAGAATGAATTGGAACACTTAGTTCCATTTTGGATAGCTTAAGTTGTAAGAGTTGACCAAGGTTTGACTTTTGAGTAGACGACCTCAGATTGGTAATTTCATGGTTTCAATAGGCTCGTATGATGATTTTGGACGTTGGCTTATGTTTAGATTTGGAGGTTCCTAGAATGTTTTGGCTCTATTTATCGTAAGTTTACAATTTGAAAAATTGTAGAGTTGGTAGGTTTAATCGATAGTTGACTTGATGTTTTTATACGGCTAAAATCGGGGGAGTCCGGTTTTAAAGGCCTTTATGGCATTTCAAGTCCGATCTCGAGAGGCTCGAGACATGGTCCGAAGTTTGACCTCGGAGTGCATACCTCGAGAGGGTATATCGAAGGCCCGCCGCGGCTACCCTGAGGTAGTATAAAATTGATGACCGTCATGGAAAGGCGGGAATTCCCCAGGAACACGTGGTTAGAGCTGATAAGGTCTGCAAAAATAGTACATGTCCGTACAAGGCCGTTATATAGTTGTACCTATAGTATTTATCTGTATTAATTAGACATATACTATGTTGGGATTCACCCCTCCTTTATAAAAGGGACCCCAATCATTCTTGTAAGACATAATACATTCACTGCAATAGAACATTCTCTGCTCATTTTCGTGTTTAATACTGTCTCTCAGATTTATTGCTCCTTATTTAGTGTTCTTCATTTATTGTATTTATTTATTGTTATTCTCCGACCTCGAGGCCCCCCGTTTCAGTGTGCTCAAGGCCCCAATCTTGTGACAACTATTGGTTTGCTTATCTCATTTTCTTTACTTGCACTTATTACTTCCTAATAATCAACTAGTGTTAGAATATATCACATATTTTTAGAACCACAAATGAAATATAATTGTTAATACCATTTTCAAGGTTAACAGTTTAGCGCCCACCGTGGGTCTAAAGATAATAGTGATTATCTTAGTGCTAGTTTTCTGATAACACACGTTATTCTTCACATTTTTTCTTATCCAAGATTTTTTGATTTCAGGCTAAAACATGTCAAACTCAACTAACGCACCAGTGCATGGAAATAATAGCCTTGGTTTTCACGGGGAAAATAATGCAGTAGCTTCAGCAGCCGGTGTGCCACCGCTCAACCCTGGAGTAGCACCTTTTCCCAATCCAATTGATGGACCTCAGAGTAATAGAAATCAGTATAGACTAGTGAACAAGATAAACTAAACATGAATTAGGGACTGAATGATTTGATAATAGTCAACATCATGAGAATTTCATATTTCGTTCCGGCGATAATAGAATGGACAATAGAAGAAGATTCATGAGAAATTCAGAGAATGGTTATTTAGGGAGACGCTTCCCTAAAGCGAGCAATATGAACAAAGTTAAACTTATGGGACTGTATGTTCTAGTTACACTAAGTGTCACCATCGCGAGTGAGGAAATTTGTTATCCTTGGTACAGAAGGATTACCGCAAGGCGAGTAAGGTTCATTGATGATGTGAAAGGACGCCAAAGATGAAGAGGAAAAACATCTATAGGCAGGTCGTCATGCGATAAAAATGAGAAAGGGGTGATATTGCACTTATCCAAATCCTACAGATATGCTACGATTCCAGAATATTATGCAAGCACGACGTCAAGGAAAGAAAGTAAGGGTTCCAACCCGGGATGTTTTTGATAAATAAGGAGCCAATGCGAGAGGTAAGTCAAGACAAAAGGAATAACCCAAGAAAGATTACTCAAAATATTTATATGAGAATGAGCCAACAAATACTTAGTAGTTGATTCTGGAAGAGCCCAGTTATGGCTAGACAAAGGGATAAAGACAAAATCAGCATATCATGCAAGATAAATGTAGTAAATCCCAACATGGGGAATTAAGCCTCGCAGTAATGTCATTATAATACTTCAGATATATTCAAATAGGATTCGAGGTAGTTAAAGGTACCGTATGAGTGTTACGGGGTTAAAAGAAAGCACCACTGGGAAGTCAGTCAAAATATCAGTTCAGAAGCAACCCTACAAGCACAAGGGCACGGAGGTAAGCAACTACAGATGATTATAGGCAAGGAAGGACATCAAAAGGTCCATAATAAGCTCACAACTTTACAAGAGTCAAGGGTTCTCCCTAAGTACTACAACGAAATACTAGCTGAGGAAATAAGGAAGAAGGCTTCAACCTAAGCACAATGACCTAAAGAGGAAATGGTCGTGTAACAATAGCCTCACAACAACATTGTAAGCAATCCAAAGGAAAGTGGAACCTACCTTGGCTAATGAACGGGAAGTAAAATTAAAAGTAATATTCAAGATCATATGAGTTGTATGGAATTCCAATATGTGTGGGCACTAAGACAAGCTAAGTATGCATGCAACAAGGAGGCAAAAAGACCAGGAAAAGTAATATTTTGCGTTTAAGGAAAGTTGAGAAGGAACGAAAGGAATTCTTCGATCAATGATCCAGAGTTAGTTACTTTATGAACGCACTTGCGATTTTGGACTATACATATATGTTGATAATCATACAGTCGTAGAAGACTCCGGCATAAGTTAAAAGAAAGAATTGAGTCCAGGTCATAGAAAAAGGATTGAATTGCTAGAAGATTGTATCATGGATATTCCATAGCGCCCATGAAAGATTAAGTAGTAACTAATAGAATGAGATGCAGATTGGAAGATAGCTTAAGCCTTCACAAAGGTTGATCATAGGGAAGAGAAAACTAAAGAGTTACATCAACGAAGTAAATCAAAAATCTGATTATTGGACCCAAAAGTTATAGGAATCATGATTGAGGACATAGCAGAATCACTCTTAATATTAGAGGTGCAAGAGGGATAACACAACAACCATATTATATAACGGCTCAATGATAAAGCCAGTTAGAAATTACCAGCCTCATAAAAATTCAATATGGAGCTCTCCCGGGATTGTATAGGCACCAGAGGTGCAAGTATTATAATAGAGCTTCAAATGGTGGATGTGATTTATACCTATGTGGGAGGGATGTTATGAAAGAGAGATAGAAGAATGTGAGGTGATATTTTAAAATAAGTAAGGTAAAGGTAAGCAACGTATGAAATACTCAAGTATAGAAAGATGAGAGTGGTCCACACTTCAGGTAAAAGACTAGAAGCGCTGGGATTTAGTATACAGGAAGGATAGTAGCGTCGTCAGTGGCATATCTTCCAGCCTATGGTTTCTAGGTACCAAGAGTTATATTTAAGAGAATAAAGAAGAGTTAGAGACGACGTGATGTCTCTCTTGCTGTTCCAGAATAGCACAAGGGAATCTATGGTGCAAACAAGTTGAAGGAAGGTTGCGAGTAGTATAAATAGATATGTGTAAGTCCCGAGCTAAAGTATGGTAAAGAGACAAAGTTCTATGAAGACAGGAGTAAGGATAAGAAATGGCTAATAAGAAGGTGACAAAAGTCATCGGGATTAAGCCCATGAGAACAAGAGAACTAATGGTTTCTCTAAGTTATAGAAAGTTCAGTATAGCCTGAATGAACCCAAAGGAGTCTAATATTAATAACATTTAGAAAGAAATGAAATGTTGCCCTGATAGTGGAAAATACCCACATAAGGTGAATCACATTGGGATGCTATTAAATACGATTAAGGAAGCATGGTATTGCCCCAAGTGGATCAGTCTAGTTACTTCAGATGTCCCCCGATGAGACGTGAGCCCTAGCGGCAGTGTTACATAAGAGGTCAAGTTATCAGTGGTAGATGATAGATCAACATTAGGGTGAATCAACAATAGATGGATAAAAGTTCAATAGTATGAGATGAGATCAAGCTGTCATTCTTAAGATGAACAGTAATGAGGAAGCATTAAATGACTTAGACTTATACATACGGGATGAGCAACGGGAGTAACCTAGAGTGGAAGCAGACCCTAGTAACGATAAATTGAAGTAAGACTTATGGTACAATATGTCCTATCTAGATACAGTAAATCATGTGGATGGATAACCAGGTCTATGAAACAAGATATGACAACATTCATAAGTTCAATAGAGTGCCAAGCAAAGAACTTCAGTAATGGCAAAAATAGGAGGAAAAAGGAAAGAAGAGTCGCATAAATTCACTTACAAGGTCAGAGTCGTACAGACTGCATGATAGAAGGTACCAACAGTTACGAGATTGGGAGATTCCGACCACAAGTCGTGGTATGGGAAGGAGGCCTAAAGGGGGGAATGCGTTGACCTTTGTATTTATTCACAGAACAGTTGCCCAAATGGAAAAGAGAGTACTAAAGTATTCGGAAGACATAGGTTATGAGAAGCATAAGTGCATCAGTCAACATTCAAGGACAAATTTCCAACGGGGGGAATAATGTTACACCCATGTTTTCGTACGTAAAAATATGCCATAAGTAAATTGATGAAAAACTCGGGAATGAGATGTTACATCCCATATTTTTGTATGTTAAAGTTTCTACGTAAGATAATCGACGTAAGTCCGGGAATGAGATTATTTCGGGATTATATGCATTATGCTATTTCAAGCACGTGATGAGTAAATTATTGAAGGAGAGAAGGTAAGCAAATAGAAGAAAATGAGTTTCGTCGAAGATTGGCAATTTGGGATAAAATACGGTCCAAGCTATAATACTCCGTATTTATGGACTAGTTCCATACGAGGTACCATATGACCATAATAGTATGATGTATACGGGTGTATTAAAAATAAGTAATATTTTAAGTAATTTAAGATAATTCTTAATTATATGAGAAATTGGTTAATTATTGGGTAATGGGAGATTACCTAGTTAATTAAGGAATTATTGGGTGATTAATTAAGCATATTTGGATAAGCATTACACTTCAAGGTGGCAAAAAATTAAGGCCAAGTTGATGAATCATTAGTCATTAGGATAGGTGGCATTAAGGGGTCTTTGGGCGATCTATCAAGATAACACATGAAACTACACTTTGCCGTAAAAAACGTAGAAGGAATTTTCAAGTTAGTCATCTTTACAAATGATATTTAATTGATATCAAAGTCATTTTTGGAGGAGATGTTGGAAGCTCACATAAGACTTCATGTTACAGTAGCAACGACAATTCTTAAACTACTAAAGAAATTCATATTGAATTATACTGCGTAATAACAATGGGATTTTGCGATTCTAAGGGAGTACGTGCAATATTTTCCAAGAATACCATACAGATTTTCCCCTACTCCAGGTATGTTAGGTCTAAGATCTTCCTTCATTTTGCATGATCTCGTAATTACACGAGTTTGATAACGAGGCATAAAGAAAAATTCATATCCCGAAATTTACGTATATTTTCATAGTCTTGTAAGTTACAATATTTTCCTTATCGGGACTTCATATTCAATTGAGTATTCCTTTTATTTTTCCAGTCATGAGAGTAGAGAACCTATATATACAGTATTACAGTATTTTCATTACCATCGAGCTATAATCGATGGGCAGGCCCCTATTGGGAAACCTCAGATCAAATGTTAAGTTATATATAGAGCCTACTGTGGCCGAGAGCATATGAGTGAGCCCAGTTGGTCGAGATAAAGAGCCTAGTATGACCGAGCTTCTATGAGCGAGCCTACTACGGCAGAGCAGTATCAGCAGATTATCTTTGACTCCCAGTTTCTTTCAGTTATTATATTAACAGTTCAGTTTCAGCTTTCACTATATTGCCTTACATACTCGGTACAATATTTCGTACTGACGTCACTTTCCTGGGGGCGGTGCATTTCATATGTGTAGGTTCCGACGAACAAGAGGGTAGATCTCCCATTAGGTGTTGCTCGAGTTCAGCTTGATCAGTAAGCTCCATGCCTTTCGGAGTTTCCAGGTCTAGAGCTTTATGTATATCTTGTATATATATATATTATGAGTAGGTTGGGCCCTGTTCTGATCACAGTACACCCATCAGTAAAGGCTTGTAGACATATCCTGTCAGTTAGTGCAGTATATTGGGCTTGTAGGCCTTGTATGTATATTTGGTTGGTTTGTTAGCTGTAATAATTATGAAGGCCTTATCGGCCCAATTTTATATTTACATTTAGTCAGCGTTCGCAGTTGTCTTTCAATGGGGCCCATGGCCAGAGTATGACATCATATGTCCAGAGTCTCGTAGTTGCAAGTTGGTACGCAAGGATAGGTGGGGCACTGGGTGCCAGTCTCGCTCCCCAGGTTCGGGGCATGATACCCCAAGCCGATTTGGGAGGATGAGGCAATCCCTCATTTCCATCAGAACTCCCATGGTACTAGTGCTTGTTAAGTGTTTGATGTAATGTATCAATGGCATTCCTCGTCCCCTTTGGAGACCGAGTCTCCGGGATTAATAAACTAGTGGTATGTAGTCGTGCACCACATTAAAATCTTAAGTGTGTGGCTCACGGGTAGCCCATGTGTTGTGGTTTGATTCTAATGTTAAGAAAATATGAGGTGAAGTCTGAGTAACTTCGGCAAGTAGGTGAAGATTATGTGTGTAGGGTGTAGTGTAGCGTTATCTGACTACTACTTACTTGTGTAGGAACGAAGATGACTCCCAGAAAAGACAGGCAAATGAAAGTCCATTTCAACTGCCCAAGTTAAAGCAAAGGCGACCTCCGCACCTCCTCCAAAGAAAAGAAAAGGGGGAGAAGCTACCTCTAGTCTGAGTGACGCACAAGCTGTGGAAGCTGTAGCTACCATGCGTTCACAACCCCAAGGCCAACGAGAGTTTGGCATAAATAGAATACCTCCACATACGAGGGATTGGTACAGGCGTTGCAGGCCTAAACATGTCCATCCTGAAGGAGCTATCCAGGAACGCAGCGTGAAAGCGAAGTATCCGACGATTTGGAAAGGCATATAGGATTTGGGGTTAAGATATGTTTTTAACAACATAGGGGACATCAATATCAACCTAGTCAGGGAATTCTATGCGGGGTTTGACCCACAGGACACTGAGGAGTTGGTGCCAATCCGTGGACACTTGATAGATTTTTTCAGCCAACGCCATATGCGACTTTTTTATGTGCGCCAAATGTTCCTGTGGGGCCATTGGACCAATTCATTCACCGGCCTACATATAGAGAGCTGAGGCACTGTGGGGTTGACTCTAATGCTGCATGGGTTCGGGATAAGGTAACAAACCCTCACAAGAGGTTCCCTAAGAAGAAGATGAAGGCGGAGGCTCAGGTGTGGCTTAAGTTGATAAATGCATGGTTCCTACTGTGCAATCATGTCACGCTTATAAGCCCTGAGAGGACCTATGTTCTATATTTCCTTATGACAGGGCAGAGGGTGAATGTGGGTCACCTGATCCGCTACTAGATGGCATTAGTGAGAACGAGTAAACAAATTGATCGAATGCCATTTCCTAATTTCCTGACTCGGTTCCTACAGCATGAGGGGGTTGAGGAAGAGCCTGAGTTTGACCACACTATCGATCAACTCATCCAACAAACAGACATCACTAATCTCTGGCTGAAAGATGAGGCCGATACGCCTTCATTGACATGTGCTGAGCGCAATGCGCATGATGATAGTTTCATGACCCATCTTTATGGGATGATGGATTTAAAGCTGCGTATAGGGGATCGACCGGCTACATCTGAGGAGAAGACTAAATTGGAGCAGCGATACACGCTCAATGCTCATGCTCAGCGGCTGATTGGTGTAGGAGAGGGATACAGACTCCCCGCTGATGAGGATGTCAACACATCAGAGCAGTCTGAGGTTGAGCCAATGCAATCAGATGGTGATGGAGATGGTGATGATGAGGAGGAAAACATGATAAAGAGTGGAGAGCGTCAGATGATAATGACGCTGCTTGATCAGGGAATTTTCTTGCACCCTACTCTTTGTATTTCTTGTTTTGTCTAATTGTGCATGAACTAAGGACAATGCAGGATTTACGTGTGGGGTGGGAACTTGTAGACATTAGAATTCGTGTTTTTTATTATTATTGTTGTTTTCCTTGTTAGTTGTTTGAAGGCATAAATTATTTAAAAAAAAAGCATAAATATGTAGGACTTTTCCCGATGATGAATCTCCTAAACAGTTTTCTTTAGGGAATTAAGTCTAAAGAAAATACCAAAAAGATTTTTTATTAGGTAGTGTAGTAATTCCCCCTTGGTTTTTCTTTGGGCCGCGGTTCTTTTCCAAGGGTTTTTAGTTGAACCGGGTGTCGGTAGTTTTAATTTTTAGGAGTAGGAATCCACAATGGCTATGCATTTAATCGCAACAATATCTCTGAGCTTTGTGATGCCTTGAGAATAGTCAGTACTCTGGTTGTGACGCTTAGGATCAATTTTTGACTCTAGGATAAATATCTTAAATCGTGGATTCTTAAATTTTCTTAACTGCTTTGACTGGAGTGACGTGATAAAACCAATCCTGAATGAGTTTGTGCCATGTCCGTGTGAGGTTTGTATGTATTCTGTGCATTGCATTTGATGTCTAGAACTTGCCCATTGTGTGTGCAAAGCGAAATAGTAGTCTTGTTCAGTATGAGAAGTGATATAGGCATTTCTTTGTTAAGCCGGATATATGTAGAGTATCTACCTAAATGTTATGTATCATAGTTAACCCTCTGAGCCTATAATCCTATTTCTTTGGTAACCACATTACAAGTCGTACCCCGTTGTTTGAATCGACTATATATTGAACCTTGTCACCTCTCATGAGCACTTGAATTGTGATGAATTATGGAAAAGTTAAAGTGCGGGGTGGTGGGTTGGCTTTTGAGTGGAACAATGAAATGAGGATAAAGGTGCACCATATGAAGAAAAAATGTGCCAATAAAAGCCATTTGGATAGAAAAGAAAAGAAAAAGTGAAAAGAAAGAAAACAATATATATATAGTAGTTGTAGTGTATGAAAAAAAAAATAATGAGTTAAGGGAATTGTTTAACAGGTTGTGTGCATGAGTGTAGTTTGATTGCTCGAGGACGAGTAAATTTTTAAGTGTGGGGTTGATTTGTGCCTATAATTCATGGTTTAGCAAATTATGTGCCTTGCATTTTACATGCTTAATGATAAATTACACTGTTTGAGCATAATGGATTCTATTTTATGTGTAGGTGAATTGGAGATGAGAGTAGAGCTAAAGGGATACTTAAAAGTCGAAAGTGCGCTTGAGAATGGTAAAAAGGAGAAGCCAGGCAAAAGCCAGCTCGGCCAGGCTTTAGCCTTGCGAGGCCAACTTAAAACTAGGCCCAACCAGGCGTTAGCTTGGCGACGCCAGCTTAAAGCCAGGGTGAGGCTGGTGTTAGCCTGGCGACGCCAGGCCTAAGGCCAGGTCCAGTCCGAGTTTTGAAGGCTTAAATTATTTCCCGGCTTGACTAGGAGTTGACCTACACGTTTAGGGCTTGTCCCAAACATATAAATAGATCCAAAACGCCACTTTGAAGGACCTTTGCAACCAGAGTCAAGAATAGTTCGTGGAACACTACTTGGGTGTTAGAATCATCTATTTCTACATCCCTTTATCTCTACTTTGTAGTTTAATTATGCAAATTACTTTGGATATTGTTACTATGTATGAGTATCTAAACTCATAATCTAGGGTTTTGATGGAACCTATTGAAGGATGATCTTCTCATTACATTAATATAGATTTGCCATAGTATTCTCTCTATTTGTTCAACTATATGCTTATTGTTGTTGATTGAAGGGCCCTCGTTAACTGTTCCTATTTAGTGTGTATTACTCGGGAGGGAGTGCATATTTAGGTAGTTGTTGAACAACATCACTCCTAACGTATATGAGGGATCAATATGAAGGGTTTAAAGGTGGGATTAGGGATAACGAAACCTTCAGTGCGATCTAAGTGAGCTGTACTTAAGGCTAGAAAGCGTAATTAGGGATAATATGTCTAGTATATTGTTGCAATTACTCGGGAGAGAGTTACGACAGTCAGAGTGCTCATGATCGATAGATAAGACTTAGGCAAATTTATAGCAAACGTAGTGGAAAGGATTCTGACAATAAGGGAAATCAGAACTTTAGATCATTCCAATTCTTGTCTACAACTCATTCGTAGTTAGTTCTTAATTATTGCATTTTCATTGCGTAATACTTAGTTAGTAAACATCCAATCTATAACTTAAATATTTCTGAAGATTGAACACATGAATTTGTGTGAGTCCAATAGATGTGATTGATAGGTTAATTCACTGTGGGATTTGAATCTGTAATTGTTAACCGAAATATATTTGCAACGACTGCTTTGTCCTTTTTATAAGGCATAGGTGGGCGAGATCAAGTTCCAAAGCCTAAATGAAATAGAAAAGAAGTTAGGCAGAAAATTGAAGAATGTGACATCAACGAAGGGAATTGAGACTTACCTGATTCAGGGCTCATTGAGCCTCATCAAAGAGACCCGATTCGTCACTCGAGCCGACAACATCCTCGACCCTGGTAAACAAATCATGAAAGGGGTCCTTCCCCTCGTGAACTCCTTTAATACCGGGGGTCCTCATAGACTTGGCCTCCCGAATCGCCTCCTCAAAAAATGCAGGGAGAGTAGGCGAGTCTCCAATTACTATTTCCCCTAGTGAGTCACTTGGGGCGTTCTCTTCAGTTAGGATGGCTTCAGGGCCGGTCTCTTCAGACACAATCACCATTTTCTCATTATGGAGGAGGGAATCCTCGATCTTTGATGACTCAGGGACTTTTCCTGAGTCCTTCTCCAAGACCCCCTCAGCTCGAGGCGAGACCTCACCAACCACCACCGATTCAACGGCCTTTGGAGCCTCAATGGTTTTCTTCACTCGGGCAACCAGAATGGGGCCGTCTTCTTCTTTTTCTTTCTCCCTTAGCTGTTGAAGTACATCCGTAAGAAAGGCAGGAGTATATGTCTTTGGATTACGAACATGGTTTTCTTGGGCTTTGGGATCCTAGAGGTCGAGCTCCTTTTCCTCTTATTATCCTTCGTCGGTTTCGGAATCGAGGCCGAAGCCTCCTCCTCGCCAAACGGGGGCCTCATGACCGCATCTTTTCCTAGGCCTACACACGAGAAAACTGGATACATATAAGAAGGATATTTTGATCAAATCATCAGATATATGAAAATAGGGCTTACCATGATTCTTGGCCTCCCACCAGCCTTTTTCTAAATCACGCCAACAACGCTTGGCGTATGTGGATATTGAGACAAGGTTCCGAACCCAGCTCTCGAGGTCGAGAATCACACGAGGATCCAAACAACCGCTACATCATGGAAAAAGACACTAATGAGAAGAAGTGGAGGAATGAAATAATGCATGGAAGCTAACAGTGAGATAATACTTATGTTTCATGTTCCATTTCTCCGGAAATGGAATCTTCTCGGCTGAAATGAGGTCGTAAGTCCTCACTAGAACGAACCGGCCCATCCAGCCTCGGTCTTTATCCTCGTCTATGCTCGAGAATAGCTTTTTGGTATCCCGATGCTGGAGTTTGATTAATTCATCTTGATAGAGTCGGGGCTGTACAATCTGATGAGGTGATCTAGGGTGAAAGGGAGACCCTCGACTTTTCTCACAAAGAAGCAGAGTAGAAGAAAAAATCGCCAAAAGGAAGGATGGATTTGACCTAGGGTTATTTGATATTGACGGAAAAAATTGACAATTACGGGGTCGAGGGGGCCCACAGTGAAAGGGTAATTGTAAACACTTAGAAACCCTTCCGCATGGTAGTGATGTCCTCTTTAGGAGTTGGAATCACCACCTCTTTAACCCCCCGGTTGAAGTCTTTCTTTACCTGCTCAAGGTATCCCTCAGTTATCGAGCATATATACCTCAGCACTGGATTGCACCGACCAGGAACCGATGAGGTCTTATCGGTTTTGAAATCGAAGTTTCACGTGCACCCCCAGGAATACACTTCTAGAGACGAGGTTCCATCGGCGTTTTCCAGCCGATCAGTTGAGAAGATGAAGCACCTTCTTGTTGTGGCACCGTATTCAATGTTTTTGCCATATTTGTATGAGTTTGAAGAAAGAGGAAGGTAATAGGACTTGATGTTTGGGAAAATATTAGCAACAAAAACTAAATATTTTATGGAGAGGAAGAACTTAGGATATGTAAAAGCTTTGGAGCTTATAGAAAAGTGAAAGTAAAGTTTGAATCAATGTGAAGAGGGAATATTTAAGGGATTCACAACGACGGTTCAAAGGCATTACTGGCCGACCACCAACTGACACTCATTGATAATTTGGCTGTACTGACGGGACATTCCAGTCACTTCCGCCTCTTACGTCACGAGGATTATGTCATAATAGGTCGAGGTCAAAAAATCGAAGGCTCAATTCGTTTCTTGTCATTACACTCAAAAATCGAGAGGATTATCTGTATACGGTTAAAACTGGGCCCAACCAATTTTACTATTTGACCGAGATCACGAGTTTGCATCGAATGACGGCTTCATAACAGAACTGACTAAAACATGAAGATAAGATACCGAGTTTGAAATCGAGGTACCTGTAAAGATCGAAGCTAGTAGCAATCAGAGCCAAATGAGACAGACATTGAGTAAGCTCGAATATAGCAAAATAACAGAAAGGCGAGATATCCGTGACTGGTTGAGGATCGTAGCGTAAATCTTGGAACGGATCAAATCAGAAACAATTAATCAGCTAATCATGGGATTCCTTCTGTAATTAGAGTTATACCATAAGTAGAATTCCTTTACTATATAAAGGGGAGTTCTAATCATTTGTAACACATATTGTTGACATACACAAAAGAAATATAATTCTCTTTCCCACTTATACTCTTGTTCATCGACTTGTTATATTTTAATTGTTCTTGCATCAACCAGTTCGAGGGTACTCTAACTCGAGGGATGAATTCTATTCAAACACTGGTTTGCTTTACTTTGTTGTTCAATTCTGTTATTTATATTCATATTTATCAATTGGTATTGAGTGAAATCACGTGTCCTTAAAACCACATTATAAGTTTAATTCTTATCCAATTTAAGGGTAAACAGTAATGAAAAATAAATGTTCCATCACATCACCTAATTTTATCTCGATTACAATTCGGTAGAGTAAATTCATAGAGAAGAAAATAATAGAAGACTCACGGTCAATTTTTTATAAGGCAAAAAATATTGTGTCTTGGCTTGTAATCCCATTGAAAGTGGTTCTCTGTCTTTAAGAATTTAATAGTTTGAAGTGTTTTTGTGATGACCCGACTGGTCGTCTTGATAGTATCGCCCCAATCCACCATTTAATTGTTTCCCCCGCTTCTATCTTCTACTGTTATGTCTTGCCGGGAGGGTTCGTTTTAGTTTTCGAAGTGAATTGAGACACTTAGTCTCTTTATTGGAAACTTAAGTTAGAAAAGTCAACCGAATGTCAACTTGTATGTAACGACCTCGGATTTGAATGTTGATGATTTTGTTAGCTTCATTGTGTGATTTTGGACTTAGGAGCGCATCCGGAATGTGATTTGGATGTACGTAGTAGAATAAGGCTTGAATTGGCGAAAGTTGGAATTTTGGTGATTTTGGCTGGCTATGGAAATTTTGATATCGGGTTCGGATTGGATTTTAGAAAGTTGGAGTAGGATTTTGGTATCATTTTTAACTTGTGTGTAAAATTTGAGGTCATTCAGACGAGATTTGATATGTTTCGACGTTGTTTGTAGAATTTAGAAATTTCAAAGTTCATTAGACTTGAATCCATGTGTAATTCGTGTTTTTGATGTTGTTTGATTTGGTTTGAAGGCTCGACAAAGTTTGTACGGTGTTTTAGGATTGGTTGGTATGTTTAGTTGAGGTCCCGGGGTCTCGGGTGAGTTTCGGGTGCTTAACGGATGAAAATTTGACTTAGGAGAAATTCTATTTTTGCTGGTTCTGGTGTTTTCGCACCTGCGATGGGAAGTCAGGAGGTGCGGCTCCGCAGAAGCGAGGTGAGGTCGTAGGTGCGTTTTAGGGTCTGAAGGCCAGGGGTCGCAGATGCTACGTGTGAATCGCAAAAGCGGAGGCGTATTTGCGAAAGGCTTATCGCAGATGCAGATTCTAGGGAGGAGGTCAAGTTCCGCAGAAGTGGACGATTAGTGCAAAAGCGCATCCACAGATGCAGATCTATGTACACAGGTGCGGAGTCTGGAGTTTTAATGAAAATTCGCAGGTGCGGAGTCCTAGCCTCAGAAGCGCTGCTGCAGGTGCGGTTCTGGGCTCGCATAAGCGAGTTCGCTCGGCAGAAAAGAAAGAGTTCGAGGGTTTGAAATTCATTCTTCATTTTTGGAATTGGGAGCTCGGAAATTGGCAATTCTTTGAGGGATTTTTAGAGAGAGATTTGGGGTAATGATTCCTAACTCGATTTTGGTTATATTTCAATAATCTATTGTTGTATTCTTCATTTAATTAAGGAATTTGAGTGAGCAAGTTGAGAAAATGGGGGAAAAGTTCCCCAACAAAATTTCTGAGTTTTGAGTAGGATTTAGACATCGGATTTGATTAATTTTGGTACGAGTGAACTCGTGAGTGAATAGGTGTTCATATTTTGTAACGTTTACCCGATCTTGAGACGTCGGCCGGGGAGGCGTTTTGAGCGATTTTCCAATTGCTTGCTTTAACTTTGATTTCGTTCGCTATATTAGTTTCTTGTAGTTATATTTATGTTATGTAATTGGTTTTGGCTAGATTTGGGCCATTCAGAGTCGGATATTCGTGGAAAGAACATTATTTCGGATTGATTTGAGCTTGGTTCGAGGTAAGTGGCTTGCCTAACCTTGTGTGGGGGAACTCCCCTTAGGATTTGGTACTATTGGTTATATATGAGCGCTGCGTTTGTAAGGTGATGAGAATGTACACGGGCTATATAACATGTCTTTCCTTTTATTTGAACTTATTAGCATGTGTAGTATCTTGTTAGACTAAGAAAGCATGCCCACTTGCCTTAACTGTTTACCTGGACTACGTGCATCATGTTTAGTGATTTTACCAGTTTTTCCTTAACTTGTACTTAGGTTAAATTGTAAGAATTCGTGACGTGACTAGTGAATTCTGTTGTTTGTCTGCATATTTACTTTGGGACTATGGAACAGTATTCCGGGAGATCCCCTAGTACTCCATATTTTCTTTGGGACTAAGGAACTGTATTCCGGGAGATCCCCCAGTCTTGTATATTTACTTTGGGACTACAGAAAGGTATTCCGGGAGATCCCTCTGCACATTTACGTTTGACATTATGAGACAGTATCTCGGGAGATCCCCAGTTGTATTGCTGTGTATTGAGCTGTTGTCTTTCTATGTTTCTTCCTTGTTAATTTCAGCCTTTATTTTATCGCGATATTTCATTTTGCCTTGCCTTATATATATATATATATATATATATATATATA